>VUQI01038990.1:12017-23096 GCA_015106735.1 Paratilapia polleni | reverse complement strand
TTAGTAATGTGTTGTTTAAAAATGAATATGAACTTGTTTTTTTATTTGAGGTCTGAAAACACTGGACCTTTTTTGGTATTTTGACCATTTTTTATTTTCTGCAAATAAATGCTCTAAATGAAAATATTTGTATTTGGAATTTGGGAGTTATGTTGTCAGTAGTTTATAGAATAAAACAAAAATGTTCATTTTACTCAAACATATACCTATAAATAGCAAAATCAGAGAAACTGATAATTTTGGAGTGGTCTCTTAATTTTTTCCAGAGCTGTATATTATATATATAATATATATATATATTATATAATTTTCAATGTAATAATATCCTCTTTGGATTTAATATGCATGTATTTAATATTAACCCTTTGATATGGATTTAATATTAAAACTTTTAAAAAGTTATTTAAATTGGCCAAAATGTCCAACAACAGGACAACTTAAAGTTCCATCATTTTGCAGATAAAACATTCAATAAGTCTTGTTGCAGGTGTGTTAAAGAGCTACATTTCAAATGGAAATTTTGTCCCATTGAGTTGAAATTTCAATCCAATGCATGATGGCATAAAAAGGTATTAATCAAGAAATATGTATATTTGTCCATACTTAGAGTTGAAGGTAAATAGACAGTGATCAGGGGTTTTCATTTGGTGTTTTCAATCATTTTTATTATAGTTTCAGTATTGGTTTTAGTTTTCAGTCACGTGAGGGATTTTTCTTTTTTGTCATTTGCAAGATGTAATCTGTTCAGAGGTGTTATTAATACACACTGAGGACTCAGACATGAAGGCAGTCAGTCTTAGTAATCATGTATGGTGCTTGTGTTGAAACAACTGATTTCCTGTATGTTTTTAATTTTTAAATGCACAATATCATAGATTATTTTAAAAATTTTCAAGTTTAGTTTTTTTTTATTTCAGTTAACTAAAATGTTTTTCAACACTTAGTTTTAGTTTAGTAGTTTTTTAATCTTAGCAAACAAACTAGATAAAGGTATTACCTAATGAAGTGTGTTTTCATTGTAGTACTTACACTGTTTCTCTGCCAGTGTTTGACGTCAGTCTTCCGTCACTTATTCCCAACGGTCAACTGGCTTGCTAAAAGCGGATGTTTTCCATTCGGTGCACTTCCGGGTAGCTCAGCTAGCTGTAGAAACAAACTGATTTCCCCCTCCACACACACAATGACAGCACAAATATAGCTGACAGCGCTGCTTAAAATGGGGAGTATATTGTTAATTGCCCTTCTGGCTCCTTGCTGGGTGAACGCTGCAATTAAGTCAAGGACTCCTACCGAAGGGAACCACGAAGACCACCCCGAGTTTGGTAAGGAGCTAATTTAGCAGTTCAGCCTAAGCTAAGGTTGGCTTTAATGTAACAGTAAACTGTCTTCGGGATAATTAGGGTAATTAATTGTTACTTTAAATTAATGTTACTTGAATTTTATCAGTCTTAAAAGTGTTATAACATATTAACACATAAAATCCCGCGTAGTTGTTAAATGAGACCACATATCCGGCGTTTTGTCTTGTCCAGATTGTTGCCTTTTGACCGCGGCGCTTTCACGTTTTTAAATGAACAAGCTTCCTTCTCGTTCTTATATGACAGCTGTCTCCTTTCATTTATTCCAGATGCTTTGAACTCCATCCTGTCAGATTATGAGGTGCTGCCTTTGTCAGGCCTTCAGTTGCACTCTGTAAGGAAGAGGGACGTCCACACCCAATCCCACCTTGAGCGCCTAGTGAGCTTCAGAGCCCTGCACAGGTACAACAGTGTGATCTTTGAAGTAATGTTGTAGTGTAAGTTCACTTTTCTTTTAGGTTTGTGCTAAAACAAAACTCACATGACTGTGCAGATATCAAAAGAGCTGAAGGTTGCTGTAATGTTTCGTTTTATCCATAAACCTCCACTGTAATATTACATGTTGGTTGTGGAGTAAGTGTGGCACCTTTGGCTCACAGAATTGCTCATTTAGTACAGACAGATGACTAATTAAAGGTAAGAATTAAACCTGTTTTGATGAGTCCTTTTGTCCCCTTACAGGAAATGGTCAGTGCACATCAATACAAAGTTGTTGCAAGTAATCACCTTTAGGCGAAATGTATCAGCATATCAATCTGTGGTGCTGGGGTGGAGCCACTTTTCCGGCTGGCAGTTTTGTGCTCAAAAACATTCCACTTCTTTTTCTTTTTTTTTTTATGGTGGAAGAGATTGGATAAATGATGTGAAAGTTCAGTTCTTACTATGCAGATTTTAATTTTTCCAGAGATTCAAGAGGTATCCAGGAATATCTGGGCTATCTGTGTCCTTTTCTCTTTTTTCCTTTTTCTCTCAGCATCGGACTTATCTGTACCTAATGATATTTAACAAACTCAGAATGCCATAGGCAATGTAATTTCATGTAAACAGATAATCAGAGCAGTTACTGATTTAACAACTTTAATCTATTATTTAATAATTTTCATTTATTTTTATATGCAGCACATTGAGGATATGTGTGTGAATTGTGCTATACAAATAAAACTGATTTGACTTGATATTCAGGAATCTTACTTTGATTCACTTGATGAATTTCTCTTTTCCTTTGAATCCATTCATTACTTGTGCTCTGTCTCTGTATGTGGTTTCTTGTAAACTGCAATAACTCAAAATTCAGCATTGTTTATGCTGGTATCCTACTTGTACTCCTAGCAGTCCTAGCCTCCTCATGGCTATTTTCATTATCATTATCATTCTCAGGATTGTGTTAGGATTGCTTGAAAGCTACTGAACTATTTAATGAAGAAGGTATTTTACTGCAAAAGCCATGCTTTAAAATTTCTTTGTGTGTGTGTGTGTGTGTGTGTGTGTGTGTGTGTGTTTCTTGTTTTGTTTTTTTTTTATATTTTAATTTTTGGTATTTGAGGCATATTTGGTGTGATATTGAGCTACATCAGAAGCTTCAGTGTCACCGTTTTAGAAAGTGAAACATGTAGCCTACTTGGAACAGATTAACCAACGTGATGATTGTCAAATTTGAGTAGCCTGTTTTGTTTACAACTGGAACACCAGGCCAGTGGTTAAGTTTCCAATCGGGAATGTTCTGCACTTCCTATGGCCACTCTGGCATTGTTTATCCGGTGTCTCTTCCAGGATGCCAGTTCCTTTATCTGTTGTGCATAAGGGGGTCACTGAATGATTTCATGAGCATAAAAATGATATGGCCTTCATAGTCATCAGATATCAACCTGAACAAACACCTATGAGATATTTTGGATCAGTATGTTAGACAGCACTCGCCATCATCATCAAAACACCAAATGTGGGAATAACATTTGGAAGAATGGTCTTTCATCCCTCTAGTAGACATGTTCTGGCATTATGTTGTGTTTCCCAACACCTTACTAAGACACTATATTGTTTTTTTTCTTTAATTTGTCATGCTTCTATACCTGTGAGTATGCACAATGGAAGTTGGTAAAAGCAACAATACGTGACTCATGCTGAGCAGTGCTTGGCTGCTGGGCTCTCCTATAGCTGTGATTTTTGAAATTCAGAGAATTAAAGTTAATATGCTGCTCCCCCAGTCACAGTTTGTGTTAATGAGTGAGTGTGTTCCAAAATATCTCTTTTTATGTAGGAAATTCTCTCTGTTGCTCTCCATCCACTGCAGCAAAGCAAGGAAACTCTGTCAAAGGAAACAAAAAGAGTTGTATTTTTTTCTAGAAAGAGTGTAACTTTGAAAGATGCCCTCCTGATTTGTCAAGCTCAAATTGCTGAAGCGTCATACTGGTTTCAGCTGATCTTTTGGGTGCGTTGCTGCACAAAGCAAGAAGAGTGCACCTTGACGTCCCTTTCCTTACTGTAGTCACACCAACATCGGGTCACTTCATAAATAAGAGCAGATTTACAATTACAGCAGACCATACCTCTTTTAATATACATATGTCCATGTGAATATTGTATCTGCTAAACCCAGTTTGATGTCTCACACAGGACCAAACAGCCATGTATGAATTCCTGAGTTAAAATTAATGTTTTATCTTTTTTTTTTCTTCAATTCTAGACATTTCAAGCTTTACCTGACCACAAACACAGACCTTTTCACTGACAGCTTCAAAGCTGTGTTTGTCAACAAACATGGGAAGGAGGAGAATTATGATGTTCAGCTTCAGAACTATTTCACTGGACATGTTGTTGGTGAGTGGATGGAAAATGTACTTTTATTTTAGAATATAATTTTCCCAGTCCTGGATTTCAGAAGAGTTACAGTTTGCATGTACAAAGCAGGTTATTTTTATAGCCAGACTAAAACCATATTTATTAAATGTAACTAATTATTCCTTATATGTTTGCAGGCGAGGAGAATTCCCGTGTGCAGGCACACATAGATGGAGATGACTTTTCTGCTCACATTCTAACTGGTGAAGCAGAGTACAACGTAGAGGTATGTATCTATATATAGCTGCTGTCTCTATGTCAAAATAGAGGGAGAATTTAAACTTCATCATTTTCTTTGTAAGGCACTTAAACTTAGCCATTTTTTCCAAGATGTTTCACATTACAAAGACCCCACTTTTGAAGTGCGTAAAGACCTTATCAGTAATATTAAAGCCAATGCAAAACTCAAGACAAAGCCTTCTGTGTGCTGCTCCTGGAAACATTTCTTGAATACAGTTTTTTTGTTTTGTTTTTTTTGCATAATCAGCTGGCCTTGCTCACTGAGATCTCATAAAATATTAACAGTATATAGCTTACCCATACTATCAGATTAAAAATATATTGGAAGAGTAGAAAGTGAGACAGTTACATAATCATAACAAATAGTGCCTTGTAGACCAGTTCATCTCAAAGTGAGCATATTTTGCATGAGGAAAATTTTCCAATATCTGTTCTCATCATTCACAACTAAAATGTGAAGCTAGGTAAAGGCAAGCAATACAGTGCCTCTTCATGTTGCATAAATCCTGCACACCTGCCAGTCCATTCCCATTGCTGATTATTTTTAAATTTGCCACACCACTACCCTTCCTATCAGTTTTCTTTGCTGCTATCACTCACTTCTATCTGTATTATCCATCCTCTTTTGTTTGTCTGTTGTTTTTTCAGACTCAGCGGTTTTCCTCTCTAATACCAGCTCTCTCTGTCTCTCTTTTTTTTTTTTTTGTTTTTGGCTATCCAGCCCCTGTGGAGGTTTACTGACTCCCCAGCTGATGGCAGGTTGCTGGTTTATCGCTCAGAAGATATCAGGAATCTGAGCCGCATTGCTTCTCCAAAAGTGTGTGGTTACATCCATGCAGAGGTCAAAGACCTTTTGCCACAGACTGCCAGAATGGATTGGGAAGGGCAAGAGAAGGTGGACGAGGAAGAGGGTGAGCTGTACTGTTTGCCTCACTCGAGGTGGAGCATCTCGCAAATCTGTTTAGATGTTTTTGCTGTCGCAGCATAGGCTCTGTGCTGTTGTAGATTACAGGAGTAGGTGAAAAAGAGTAGGAGGATAGCAAATGTTTAAGGTGGAGAGAAGGAAATAGGAGCCTGTAGTGAGACAAAGGAGGTGGGTGTTAGATTCTGTCACTTTAATACAAGCCTTTCTATCTCCATCCTGTGTTATGCACATACACAGTGCTGACAAGTAGGTATTATGTAAAAACCAAATGCCTTTTGATTCTTTTGTTCTGCTTTGGAAATGTAAAGAATATAACAGTGTTGATGTGCCAGAGGAGATTTATGAAACACCTCTCACTGGTTCCTGGTTGAAAACGCTCATTGGGGAGATGAGCTGAGGTGAAAGTTCGTATGGAGGAGGAGGCATTAAAATTCATGGAGACTGTGCTGCCCAGTGAGATGACTCTGAGTCGTCACTGGTCTCCCACTGCTTGTTGTGGAGGATAGAGAAGCACACTCCCACACTTTTGAATAGCGTAGAGTGTACTGTATGATGTAATGCCCCAAAGGATGGCTTCCTGTTTGCCTTTTCTGTTACACTGATTGTTTAGGATATCTAAGATTTCTGGGTATCATATTCAAATTTTTATGACAAACATATTGTGTCCATTGCATGGTAAATTACATTACACATAGATATGCATAATTTTGCTTAAAAAAAATCAACCTGATTAAATGTCATTGTTTCCTAAAGCTTCCAAAATGTGAGAATTTGTTTAATTTATTTCTAAACAGATTATGTTTTATGTTGTGGATTTTTAGTCTATAAGAGCAGACAATTATAACAAGAGTCACCTTAGTTAGGCCTCAGAAAATTTAATGTGTATACTCATTACTTTCTTATATTTTATAGAAAAGCCTTAAGCATTAAGGCTACTGTGTTAAATCTATGCTGTAATCTATGCCGTAGGCTGACATGCACCTTCCCAGAAATGTATCTACACATTGCAGCGATGCAGACCGAAACAACTGTGATAAGTCTGCTAGCTAGTAATATGCTGTATAAGCAGTATATTGATTAGCACAAGGATAAGGTAACCAAAATGTAATAGGATGCAGTTGTATCTACCTTGCTCACAATGCTTATGCAATAGTTTTTATTCTTTCAGTGTACACTTTATCATTTTCATAGCTCTGACAGTCTTTATATAAACTCAGTCTTCTTTCTTTGTTTCACTCAGTTTCACTGGTGATGACAAAGCAGGAAACACACACCAACACACAAGTATACTAAACAAGTAAAAACAAATTGTAAGACAACCTCAGTGGAATAAAAATTAATTTACATTCAATGGAAACGAGGGAAAACAAGTACACATAAAATCCACACACGAAATAGATAAAGGTTTCAGCAAGACATTAGCATTTTAAAAAAGCCAAATAATAAAAATACATTTTAAGAGGAGATTTAAAAGAGGTTACAGAAGGGCATCACTATATTTGTATAATTATAAATAAGATTAACCTCAATAAATGTTTGTTAGTATTTCAAATAGTTGAAATACTCAAGTTATGAACACAGCATTATCTGTGTAGAGATGTAAGTCACTGAGTATACCTTGAATACCTCTGCTTTAGCTAATGGAGACTAACAGTGTATGATCTGTGTATTACATTACCTTATGTTTACAGTGACTTTTTTCCTCCCTATGCAGCACACCTCATCCACACTTATTGTGCTCTTAAGCCTCTATTATAAGGATAAATCTGCTATTTAAATCTGGCCTGAACAGAGGCAGAGCTTAATCAGATCACAGCCAAACAAAAAAAGAAGTCTTGTTACTAAATCTGAAAATGAGGACAATTAACAGTGGGATATTGGAGCATGGCCTCATTGTGCAACATCTTGATATATTTATGTACTCTATGTACTTATTCTGTCTTTATGTAAGCGTACCTGTGACTTATATGTTTAAATGTTTAAATGCAGCAGTGCTTGGGAAAAAAGAGTCTACTCGTCTGTCTGCCTGTCCTTATTCTGTCTCTCTCGCTGCTTCCGTTGCTTCTTCCTTGCAGAATACCACCACAGAGAGAAGAGACAAGCTCATGACCATAGGAAGAATACTTGCCCCCTTTTGCTGGTTGCAGACTACCGCTTCTATAGACACATGGGCCGCAGACAAGAGAGCGTTACTCTGAACTACCTGGTCTGATTTTTGTGATACTATTTACAAATGTATTTCAGGAGAACAATTAGAAAGACAGCATGTTGCTTTGTCACATTTTGTTTCCCATCGAGTTATCTGTAATTGTAGATAAAATCAGCAGGAATTTACTATTTGTTGCATTGTTGATTGCATATTCAGGGATGTCAAATGGTCATTCTGCATGTCAGATTATTTTCTTTTCCCATCCCAGATTGAGCTGATTGATCGAGTTGATGATATTTACAGAAACACAACGTGGAACGATGAATTCAAAGGCTATGGAGTCCAGATCCATCAGGTGTGTGTGTGTGTGTGGCTTGACTTCTTGATCCATTTGTGGCACTTTAGCATCAGTCATCGCTGCTCCCAGCCTCATGATGGCTGATGTTTAATATTGCGTCACCCCCGGATTTGAGAACTGCATTTTTAGGAGAAACTGAAAGCTTTTGTGTGTTCCTCGTTGGGTAATTTAATTTGTTCCACAGGCTTTGGGAATGAATGGGCACACTGTTTATCACACTGTGAACCCAGGGCTTTCTCACTGAAAAGATATGCATTCATTTAGCTGCTGAGAGTTAATGTTCAATTTTCTTCACAATAAATGTCAAGAAGAACTTGTACTGTGTCACATTTAACCCCCAGTAAGAGTCTGAAATGCAACCCCAAACATACTGCAAATTTATCGTCTTCTCTGTTTCATCAACTATTTAATAATTTTTCAAATAAACTGTTCCACATATCATTAGTTCAGAGGATTACACTAAGATTAGTGGCATGACTTTAATTTTAATTTTGTATTATTTTGTAATTACACTCAAATTGTGTATTTGGTTACTGTTTGCAGATCATTATTAACAAGGAGCCTACAAAGCCTCCCACTAACCAGTCCAGCAGCAGCTGGGTCCACTATAACATGGAGAAAAGCCCTGATAAAGACAAGGAGGTCTGGGATGTGAAGAGACTTCTGGAGGTACAAAAGCAAGGCTTTGGAAAAGAATTAGACATAAAAAAATGTCTAGGCACACAAAGTTCAGTGGGCTTTTTAAGCCAAAACTAAATGGGTAAGATTGGAAAAGATTAAACGAAACTCTGAATCAAAAAATGCACTAAAATACTCTAATCATTGGGCAAGTTGAAGAACCTGAGTTCAGAACAAAATATAAATCATATCTGAGGTAATATGGAAAATATGTCACTGTACAAGATAAATGTTATTCAAAATTCTTTCATAGTCAAACGTAAGGTATCATTTTACAAAGTATTTGTGTCTGTGTTTTAATATTTTCTGCCAGAGTAGTCAGTTTTGTTCTAACATCAATGTGCAGTTAAATTGCAGTTTTTCCAAGTTACCAAGTCTACTATAAATGATATCTCCAGTGATGGTATGACAAATAGTTCCATTTCTGAATGTAGTAATTCATCAGTTCTGTTATTTTATTGTCAGTGAAACTAATTAGGACATACAGAAATGCTGACAAATAATTATTCTCTTGTCCTGTAGCAATTCAGCACAGACATAGCTGACAACGCCTCCAATGTATGTCTGGCCCACCTGTTCACCTACCAGGATTTTGCTGAGGGGACATTGGGCCTGGCCTATGTGGCCCCCTCCAAACCTAATGCTCTGGGTGGCCTCTGCCCAAAAGGTAAGACCACACAGTTTTGGTTTGTTGGCTTTCAGCTACATGAAAGATGTAGACATGAAAGATTTTCTTAGTGTCTTATAGAAAGTCTAACTTCACGCCTATTTCCCTATTAGGACAATCTATGCATCTCCATTAAAATTTGCTGCACTCTTAGAAAGTGAAACAGATGTGTTTTACTAGGACTGGATCTCTCGACCAGATTTCCAAACTATAAATACTAATCTGTGAATCTCAAAATACCCATAATATTAAAAAAGAAACAAAAGAAAAAGCCATGTGTTGGAGTCTTTTTGTAAAACCAAAAAAAAAAAAGACATTGATATTTTTCTTTGATTGTGTAATTTTCTAGCTTATTACCCATCAGCTTCTGCCAAGAAGCCAAGTTACCTCAACACAGGGCTGACCAGCACCAAGAACTACGGCAAAACCATCCTAACAAAGGTCAGCTTCATCTTGTTTTTTAGTCATAATCTCAGACAAAATCAATTGCTGAGTTTCAGCCAGGACATTACGCAACATGTCATCCTGCCAAGTTGAGGTTCGAAGTAGAGCAGACACACCTTTTGTGTGGGTGTGATGAGTATTGATGTCAACTTGTGTTGCATTTTAACACCTCAAGTATCATTGTGCTTCATGCTCTCCGGACAGTTTACAGTTAAGTTTCAAAGCACTCATTTGAGCTGTGTGTGTATAACCTCTGTGATAACATGTAACACTTCTTAAATACCTACATATTCCTGTTAAGTTAAAAATTCCTGTGTTTTTGACAGAATGGATTTTAGTTTGATTTCTTCTCAGTTAGCCTAAAGACGAAGTATTAAAAATAAATGTGTGTTTGTGTCACATCAGGAAGCAGATTTGGTAACCACTCATGAGCTGGGCCATAACTTCGGAGCAGAGCACGATCCTGATAATATACCTTACTGTGCCCCCAGTGATGACCAGGGTGGAAAGTTTGTCATGTACCCTATTGCTGTGAGTGGAGATCATGTTAACAACAAGGTAACTACCAAAGTAGTAAATATAAAATTATATTCAGACTCAGCATTACTTCAGATGTGCTAATAGTCCAACTACTACTTGGCGCATTGCATTCCAGTTACGAGGGGTGATCAAAAAGTTCTGGGACTGGGCCTATAGAGTGGGAAAAACCTTCACTTGATTTTAAGTTCAAGTTTCATCTTCTCATGCATGTCTGAAGTGAAATTGCAGGGTGCACAGTGTTAAGTGGTAGAACAGGTTGTCCACAGAGCAATTTTAAAATAGCTGCCATGCTGGAAGCCTTCTGGATCTTCCTGAGAAAATGCCCTTGAAGGGCAGATCAGCCAACTTTAAAATCAGGTAGTGTTGTTGATGTTTTTTAATGGGCCATTTTGATCATGCCTTGTATTGTGAATGTATCCTGGAATACACCAATCAATGCCTGCAAGAGGACACACTGAGATCATACATGGTGTGATAGGGAGTGTGGATGGCAGCTTCTGCTTGTGCAGAAGGTTGGATAACTGAGTCACAGTTGTTCCTGTGAAATTTAACGACGCACAGAAAATTTAACGTGCCTCCTCCACCACTGACCTTATGATTTCTTTCTGCAGCTTCAGGTGAACCATGTTGTTATTTTATCTGTTGTGACCTTCTCTGCACTTGAAGCTGGACTCTTACAGAACAAGCATTAAAAAAAGATCTGAATCACATCAGTATGCACCAATAATTGCATTGAAAGGCTGTGAAACTGTTAGTGTGACTGTAAACTTTCTGGAGTCAGGTTTTTTTTCTTTGAAATATTTAGATTCAGCTGATGTACATGTCATTAGTTCTTTCATGTTTGTGCAACAAAAAAAAAAAAAAAAAAAATTAACTCATTAT
>VUQI01038990.1:0-11997 GCA_015106735.1 Paratilapia polleni | reverse complement strand
TTATTTAATTTTTTTCAAAAAAAAAAAAAAAAAAAAAAATTCAGTCCTTGTTAATGATGAATCCCCATCTGCTTCTTCCTAAAGCGTTTCTCCAGCTGCAGCAAGATCTCCGTAGGAAAGACGTTACGTCACAAGGCACCTTTGTGCTTCAAGGAGAGGAACAGTAAAGTCTGTGGGAACTCTAGAGTGGAGGATGGGGAGGAGTGCGACCCTGGGTTGCTCCACCTAAATGATGACCCCTGCTGTACCTCCGACTGCAAGTTCAAACATTATGCACAGTGCAGGTATGAAATCTGAAAGGTAGATGTATAACACACTTTAGGTTAATTTTTACAGAAAAAAAAGTATTAAGATGCTGGATTAACTGATCTCTCCACAGTGACAGAAACAGCCCTTGCTGCGAGAACTGCAAGTATGCACAGGCAGGAAGACAGTGCCAGGAAGCCATCAGTGCTACCTGTAAAGGCAAATCCTTCTGCACAGGTGATTGCCTCCTGCTGGTGTAGCACGAGAACTGCAGCAAGCCTGTGGAAAACCTAGATAACTCACACTTTCCATCACATCACAGGTAACAGCAGTGAATGCCCACCTCCTGAAAATGCTGCTGACAACACAACATGTGTTGACAATGGCCAGTGTCGCAATGGAGAGTGTATCCCCTTCTGTGAAGCTGTGCAGCACCTTCAGTCCTGCGCATGCAATGGTGATTACGTTTTTTTTTTTTTGTTGTTTTTTAAACAAGAACATGGGAAAATGTCTAAGAGATGTGAGTGGATTTGCTGAATAAGACGACGGGCTCTCACTGATTACAGAAGCCCTGGTGAGGAGTATCCAGACAAGCCAAAACAAAAAATAAAAACAAACAAAAAAAAAACAATGAATTTGGAAATGAATGACAAAAGGATCACAAACACTGGAAAAATCTAAGCATGATTATGGATTTTTTATTTATTTTTTTGTTGGATTAGATTTAAAAAATGTCATCGATGTTTGTTGCTTAAATTACTGTGGCAGGTTTTTAGTTCAATTGAGAGTTTTATTCGTCATCAGGCAAATGTGAAAATCCTTCAAGCTCTGGTCACATGAAACCATAAAAAACAGTTCTTTATTTAAATCAAATTTAAATATAGTGTTTCTGAGCTAACAGCATTTTTTTTTAACCTTCTGTAAAGTTAACTGTTTTTTTTTAATATTTCCCTGTATAGGTAGCATATTAAGAATACAACAGATTGTTTGTGCAGTCTTGCATATTTCTGTCTATTTAGCCTGGTATATAGAGAGAAATATCTGACTGAATAACTATTCTGAATCTTCTAATATTTTTTCATGTTTTTCTGAAAAGCATAAAGTTAAATTATGCACTGCCACTGTTTACAATTTGGTCTCTTATCTCTGTTAGTGCCACCATTTAAATGCTTTTTTTTTTTTGTTTGGATTGTTTCTTTGCCTTGCAGAAACTGAGGACTCATGCAAAGTGTGCTGCAGGAAAAAAGATGGCACCTGCTCTCCCGTCATCAAACACGATGGTGATTTTGTGTTCCTTCGCAAAGGAAAACCCTGCACTGTGGGCTTCTGTGACGGAGACGTGAGTCACTAAACCTTTATGCCTGCCTGCTCTACAGTCAGAACTAAAAATTGTTTTTTAAAAATAACAGAAATGAGATAGGTTCAGCAGGAGTCCTGAAATACATTATCACTGACAAAATTATGTAAATGTTACAGCATTTTGTAGATATTTTATTTCACTGTCAACTTTGTCTATGTTAATACAGGGAAAGTGCATGAAGCAGGTACAGGATGTGATTGAGAGGCTGTGGGACTTTATTGACAAGCTGGACATAAACACATTTGGTAAGTCAGGTTTAAAAGGGTGCTTTAAAGAAAATGTGTGTGAAAAGGCTTCCAAAGCAGACACAATAAAGATGAATAATCATGATATTGTTTTATTGTTGATGACTGTAGTAGCTGAGTCAAGTTCAAACCCAATTGTCTTGTCCCTGTCCTTGACTTTGTCTTTCTGTTTTTATTTATTTTTTTTTGTCTGTACCACTATCCTCGACCTCACCTCTACATCAGGGAAGTTCTTGGCTGATAACATAGTGGGCTCAGTCGTGGTGTTTTCCCTCATCTTCTGGATTCCTCTCAGTATCTTGGTTCATTGTGTGGTAAGAACCTGCTGAACATCAGTTTGGATTAATCCCCAATGTCTTCAGTGTGCAATGAACAGCTCGTTTTTGCATTATTAGCACTATGGTTAAAGTTGGATATATTCTATTTCCCCCACAGTGATGGACCTAATTATATTGTTCACTACTGTCATTTCCTCGTCTGTTTCTCGTCTGTAGGACAAGCGACTCGACCAACAGTACGAGGAGAACACAAAGTCATTTTACTATCCTCCAAGTGTAAGTTCTTCATCCTTCACATGCTCATGCCCTAATCTTGCACACCTGCCTTGCTGCCAGACTAACCAAGCTAATCCAATTCCATATTGCGTCTTTAAAACTGACCTCTTTAATAAGGCAGGGAGAGGGAGCACGAAGGATTATAACTGAGGATCATGTATTTGCCATTTTTCTGAATAAACGTCTGACTCTCCACATAGTGTTTTTTTTCTATTAAAAGTGAGGTTTTACAACATATAAATTCAGCAAATGCTTGAAGCAAAAATAGGTACAGTATAACATTTACAGTTCAAAATAATACTTGTTTGTCTTATATCTTATACTGGGCCTTACTCCACCCCTCAGTTAATCTACTGCCTGAAACAAGCTGTTTTAGCGCCTCTCCTTTCCAGCTCACTTTCTTTTGATTGGCTGACCCCTCTATAACAGAAGGTTTGACCAGAAGGTTTGTGTGACTGTTGCTGTGTTAAGGATATTCCTTCTCACTGACATCATGCAGCACCAAGAGTAGAAAAAAATGCCTTAAACTAAACATTTAGAGCAGTCTGAAGCCTGAGATTTTAGTTCATACAGAAACTTTGGCCATGGTTTATATGCACTTCCAGCATTGAAACAGTGTATGTATGACAGAAGATAAGTAAAGGCATAATAGATCAACTTTAAAATCTGATAAGTCGTGGGGTTTGCCGATGTCCTGATTAGCTTAGCGGGGAAAACATGCTTTTGCTTTTTAATATCATTACTTGATTGCTTATTTAGTCATGTTGTAAAAGTCTGGTGGTGAAATGGTCCACAGCCTTGAAAAATAAAAGGTTGAGAATGAGAATCAAAAACTCTGTCCCTTCAAATTGTATAAACCAGTGGTCAGACAATCCACAAGCAATGGCCTCACTGTCACTGCCGGGTTTTCTGAATGACCTGTCCATCACTCTTTGCCTTGGAACTGCAGCAGATGGTGGAAGTTTGTAGTAGAGCTCCCGCCATAGGTGAGTGTGTGTGCCATGGCTTGATGTTGCGATGCGTTGCCATTGAGTCCATGATGATGCACGGTCAGCGACCCACGTTTGGGATACTCTTGCAGTCACTTACTCCTTGATGTAATCACTGATCCAGCTGCACATTTCCAGCCCTCTAACTCACCTTCATCTGACAGATAAAGTGAGGGAGGCTCAAACGGTTTAATGTGACTGAACAGCTGTAAGTGTGTTCCTCTGCACAGATGTCACCCATGCAGATCTGATCAGAAATTACCTCAAGTAAGCAAGATTGCACTTTAGGAGTATTCAAACATCGAGACGACCAAACAGGTTGCACCTTGTTGTCGTTTGTGAAATTGGATGCAGTGTGTGTCAACATCTTTTAAGTTTGCATCAGCTGCTGTTCATAGCCACAACAAGAAGAGGGCATTATTCTTTAGGTGATTGTTTTTATTTTATTTTTGTTTTTTTAGTGGCTGTCTGCACTGTGTAAAGTCCTTTAGGCTTGATTGGGGGGAAAAAAATAGAGACTGGGGGGTACATTCCTCTTAAGACCTTTCTTGCAGACATTTTGACTTGTTGGAACAGAATAAGCACTTGGGCAAATGATAAAATTAATGATGGCTTAATTCCATTTAGATTTGCTTTTAAGTCTTGAAGCTGAGCCATTGTGTTTAATATCAGGCCGCTGGTGCCCCTAAATGGACTGCAGCCATAATTAATAAATCACCTTTGTCTGACACCTCAACATGTCCACAGGCAGAAAGGTTTTTTTTTTTTTTTTTACTCATTCCCACCTTTAAGTAGTTAAGATATTACTACTTTTTAAGTAGCTGCTATCAATAACATAAGGGTTATTATGAAACATATGTTGGGGTGTTAAACAATAAAGTTCTGGGGAAATATGTAAAGTTCTGAGATAAACAGAATGTAGTAAAAAGGGAATGGATCCCACCTCAGTCACACACAGCTTCGATGTACCTCTGTCTCACACATTGTTCTCACTCTTCAGAGTCAAGACGTGCTGAGCAACCTCGAGTCAGCATTCGTGCGCATCGTCAAGCCTCCTCAGCCTCCCTCCTCCTCCGGCGGCCAGACCGCGCCCTTCACCCAGCCTCAACAGCCTCAGCAGCAGAGCCAGGTCCGGGCCACAATCGCAGCCAGCAACACCAGTACCCCGGCCCCCGGTCTGAGCTCCGGCCCCACCCCGGACAGCGCAGGGGGGCTGCGGATGGCCACCATCCAGGAGGACACCAGCAGCGACTCTCACCTGGGAGAGGAGGGCCTGTCGGACGATTTCACAACCGCAGGAGCCTGCTCGTCGGCTACGAAATCCTCCTTCGAGGATCTGACCGGACAGAACCCACCAGCCAGGGACCGGCGGCGCCTTAAGAGGCAGGACTGCATTGATACTAAAGAGACAGAGTGCTGAGAGAAAACAAGTGGTCCTTTTTGTTCAAAGGAATCAACATGCACATGCATCTTAATGTTTGTTTCCAGGGAACGTAAACAAATGTGCAGCATTATACGCTTTTCTTTCTTATCACATCAGAGGCAGCAACTGGTATTAAAGCATAACATATCTTTTGTAGGTCAGATTTTAGTACTCTAAAGGTGCTTATTCAGTCACATACAGATTGAGCCACTGAACAGATAATACACAGGAAATCTCAAATCCCTCTAACTGCAGATGAAAGACTAGATAGAAATCAATTCACATACTTGTGCCTTTTTCAGTTAGGCAGTGTTTACTTGGCCAGTTGAAGTTTTTGAGAGCTGATAAGGTCTACGGAAATAAATCTGCCACAGTCAGTTCAAACCTAACATTCATTTTGGAGTAACCCAAATGTCTAAATGGGTTTCTGACAATTCAAATATTGGTCAGGAACAAAAAGAGATTAAATATTCAAGTAAAAACCCTACGGATTAAAAAAACGATTGGACTAATCCTTACTCCGAGGCTTATTTGTATCCTGCATTATGCTGTAAGTAACCTACAACTGTGTATCAGTGGGGGGAAAAAAGCATCAAGTGAACAGGATCACATATTTGCTTGCTCCAAACATGGTCCTCGAAGCAGCACAAACCTTGCCAGTATGATCCAGAAACAGTTATGTATATAGATGTTGTAACTATAGCTATTTTTCAGCGAAGGAAACATTTACAGGAAGTGAAAATAGAACATAAAAGATGACTTGTTCTTGTATCTGTGACATCACTGCACTTAAAGTATTTTGAACATCACTGGAGAATTGAAGTTTACAACTGTTTCTCTGATATACAAGTGACTCATAGTGCAACATTTTAATACTGTGCAAGTTAGTATTATGCTTTTAGTAGGTGGAGCTTAAAGTGAGGAAAAGCTATCTCATTAAAGCTTCAGTATTGTGAAGGTTAAAAAATGGTGTCTCTTATCCCTGTTTGACCCTGTAGAAAACAATATGGTGCCTTTTTGGATTTTGTGACTGTCTGATGGTGTCTCACTTCTATAGGCAATCTCCAGCAACTGAATATTACAACATTCTGAATTTAAGTTTTGAAGATAATTTTGTTTTTGGTTTTCTGTCTTTGTGCCAATGTGAGTTATGCACCTTCTTTTATATTTTTTTAATGCTGTCTCACCACTGTTACCTGCTGGGTCACATGTTAAAACATGTATGAAAATTTATGGTCAAGAAAAGACAGTGTAGCTTTTAGTGTACTGGATGGATGTGAAAGCTAGTGAACAAAACAAGCCTGCTGTATATCAGACGATGTGTATATTCCTAATGTTTTTATGCTTACAAATGTCTACTCGAGTTTCTTTTAAGGTTTTTGCTTGTTTCCTACACAAATCTCAAAATAAAAAAACTTTGTGCATTGATTTGTGGTCTCACATTTATATAAACTGGGCTGTTGTGCAGTCCAGTGGGCTTCTCTGTACAATGTTAAAACAAATTCTTTATGAAAGCATAAAGAAAAGGTTAAATTTTCCAGCTGGTCCAGAAAAGAGATTTTCACATAAGCTAAGGATCTCATAGGATATTTCCCTATTTCCTTTTAATACATGTCACTGACATGCAACAGTAACTACTACTGATGCATACCTGTCCATCTTTTTGTATAAATAACCAGTGACCTCCTCCCTTCATCTTCTCTGTTTTACTTCCTTCCTGCTGTCTTGAAGACCAAATCTCCTGGTTCTGGGTTCAGTAGGGTTCGTGTCAGATTATAAATGTAATGAAGCATTTAGTAGAAGATTTCATTTGGATTTCTGAATGCTGTGATCCCACCCTTTTGATCATGTGACTAACATAATATAACCTTGTGACATTTGATGCCTACCTTTTGATGAGTTGACTGGGACATCACATTACGACATCATGGCTTTGATGTCAACAAATGCCAAATTGGTTTAAATGATTCTGTCTCATCACATGCAAATAAGTGTAATGTATCACTGCTCTTGTATCAAATCCTTTTTCCCACTATCATATCTGTGCATAACTTTTTTTGCGTTTGGTCGATACCAATGTTTTTGGCCAAATCTAACCATCTTATGTATAACCCTACCAAGCAAAACACAGAATCAGAGGCAGAGTAGAGGCAGTGCCTTGCTAAATATGGGTAACCTGACCTTGCAGAGAACAGGGAGGATTTAGTAGTGAGCAAACACTATGTTAAGTAGGGTTAAGTGTATCAGAATTATACATTATAGGTTTAATCCGGTGAGGTCTCAGTCAAACTTATAAAATCTGGACTCATTCTCCAGATTTTATGTAGGTTTTCTTTGAACCTGTGACATCACCTTGTGCCTTTAACAGCATTATCTCTCCTGTCTTTTGCAGTCTTATTCCTAGACCTACCCCTACTCCTCATGCAACAGGCTGACCAACATTTCTGTCTAACTCCTAACCATGAAGACACACAATCATAAGAAGAATATGGATTTCACCATTCACTGTCAAAAGAAGAGCATGATTTCAGTAGAAAGCATGCAGTATGTTGAAGGAGGTCAAGTCTATCAAAAATAATATAGCCTCTGATAGCTTTAAACACACTCATTTACCTTTGCTACAGCAGTGAATCCTTTGACAGGAATGTTGGGATTTTTGACAGCCAAACCAAACGTAAGTTTCAAACAGCTCTGTGGCTGTATACCAAAAGTCTTCCAGTTCCAACATATGTTTGGTTGGGGATCAGAAATCAAGTCTTCAACTCTACCATAATTAGTTCTGTTTAGGCAACTCTTCAATGGCAAACCAGAACTGTTCTTCTACATTTTTCCTGTCTTACTTCCTTCTGTTTTTGAAGAATCATTCTCCTAGTTCTGTGTTTAGTAGGGCTTGTATCTCAGATTATGAATGTATTTGGGAGAAGATTACATTTGAATGTGTGAATTTTGATCTGGTGACTGATATGCCTTTAAAGACATTCAGATTCCATCTGAATGTCTTGAATGTCACCGGTATGCCATCATAAGTCGAGAAACTGTCATTTACTGGTTTCTTCTCTACTGTCTGTGTTTGAAATGTGTTCAGACTTTTCAGTTGCAGATCAAAATTCATCTGGTTTAGTCAAGTCTTTGATGGCAGACCATAGGTTGTCTGATTAGTCCTGTCAGACATGCTACCCTGTTACACTATTTACAAGCATGTTGGTTCTGTGTTGTCTGCAAAAGAAAGATGAAACATCTTTTTAGTATTCTGTTTTCCACAAATTACCCTCTAATATCCAGCTGTCACCCAATGACAGATAAAGACTCAGATCTCAGAGGGTTACATTTTTGAAATTATACACTGATATGTTAAAAAAACCTTAACCTCGTACATCCTGTCACAGTGATGTTAGCATTTTGGACTGCAGGACCAGTAGTCATCTGGTTCAAACAACTGGTAGTAGACCAGAAGTCCTCCAGTTCTGGCAAGTGGCTGCAGACCAGACGTTTTCTGGTTCAGACAACTCTTTAGCAGCAGACTATAGATCTTACAGTTCATACATCTCCTCCTTCCTTAATTCTGCCTTTTGATCAGATGACAGCAACGTCACATCATCTTATGAAATCTTGCATTTGATATCAAAATTCCAAGTGCCACACTGGTTTAGCAAATTTTGTTTCACCACCAGTAAATATGAGCATTACTGCAGTTTGAGTCATACCTCAGTTTTTTAGTTACTAGTCCACTAGTGTTTCTGTCGCAAGCATGCTACCTTGTGACAATGTCTGAGTTATTTACAGGCATGTTGTTTCTGTCCACTGCTGTCTACATTTGAAAGGTGAAATCACAGGCATGATGTCACAGAATGATGCAACATCACATGGGTTAAAGAATTCAGATATTCAAAATGAATCTTCTTCAAAAAAGGAAAGCAGAACAGAGAATAAAAGATGAAGAAGACTTGTCTGAGCCAGAAGACATGGCGTGCCACCAAACAGTTTCCTGCCCAGCCATATCTGCTAGTCTGCAACTCACAGATGAGTTTGACTTGCATAGTGGGATTTATATCGCTGGATTTTTGTCTAATGGTTAATTTTCAGAGGTGGAGATAACATCCACTGGCTCTTCCCATGGGTGAATCCTCTCTCATTGGCTCGCCAGTGAAGCATGTATGAAATTCATTACATCTTGAAGTTTGCTGATGACACAAAATGGTGAGGAAATTTCCCATGAACTTTCAGATGACCTTTTTAAGCCCTTTCAATCTTTTATCTGTGGGAATCAGTAAATTGATACTTGAGGGTAACATATATAGTGAACTTTAGTAAACAGTGTACAAAAAGCCAACATATGCCAGAATTTTATCAGTTGCTTAACCCATGTTGTACTCAGTTCTGAGAGCGGAAGTTTCAAACAGGAAGGTCTGAAGACAAGATGCTTCTGGATGTTTATTATAATCTCACTTCTAAGTCCTACAACATTGAGGTTATTGAGAAAAAAAAAGTATGTTTATGTTTAATGCCATATACTTTAATACTGTCACCAATAATTAATCATACTTTAAGTGAAAAAGTGTCTTCTTGCATCTGCAGGAGTGCCTGAAGAAGAACCTGAAGGGGATCAGCAGGTTTCTGACTTCAGCTGGAGTGTCATTCATGAGCCAGCCTGGGAGAAAGCCCATTCTACAAGAAAATATGAGCTTCTTTTCAGGTCCTCTGAACACATACAAAGATAATTCCACAACTCTGTAGCAGGGCACTATGCCCAAGCAGCTGGTCATTGTGGTGTAGATGCCCTGGACCTCTGGACACTTATGCAAAAAGATACTGATGATAGTACTGATGCTCACCTGTGTATCAGATCCTGCATCATTTTTCAGTAGCAAGTAGAGAAAGAGTTATGATACAAAGAGCACTGATGCACTACACTTTCTTGCATGTGGTGAGAGAGACAGAATCAACTAACCAAATTTGGAATATAAAATGTGATCGAGGAACTGAGACATTCAAATGCAGTCTTCTCCCAAATACGCTATATGCATAATTTGAGACAATGCTACTGAATACAGAACCAGGATGCTGATTCTACAAAAACCGAAGTAAAATAGAGAAGAAAAGATAGAGTTATCTGACCCAGAGGATGTCTGGTTTACTGTCAAACACTTGTGTTAACTGGACAAATTATGGTTGGTCACTGGAGCTGCCTGCACGGGACGGGACCACAGCCAAACATTTGTGGGCAAGACAAACAGCCTGTTCCATGTGCACCGCAAATGGTCGGTGGGCACTGCAAACGGTCCATTCGCAGTGAGCACTAAATGGTAGCTTACTGAAGTAGCTTATTAAAATAATTTTTTAAAATCAGATTTGAGTGACTGCATCTGTCCTAAAGTGTGCTATATTTGTCCTATCAGAGAGATAGCAAAAGCTTTAGGAGTGGCTGAATCAGTAATCTGGTACATTCTTTAAAAAAAGGGGGGGGGGAATGCACTGGCCAGTACTTTGTGACATCATCTGTAACATCTGTGATTTGTGACGTCAGAGGTGATGTCACACTCCTTCGCGACCTTACATTGATGTAAGAGAGGAGTGTGACATCATCTGTGTTTTGTGACTCAGTGTGACCTCATATGTAACATAATTGGAGATTTGTGACTTCACATATGATGTCACACACTCCTCTGTGAAATCAGTGTGAGGTCACAAAGTTCTGTGTGACATCATCCGTAACATGAGCTCTGCAAACGCTCCGTGCACACTGCAAGCGTTCCCTGCGCAGCGCAGTACTGAATGTGACATGTCACATGTGACATCATATGACAATATATGTGAGGTCAAAAATCTCCACTAAAGCGTGATTTAGACTTCTGCGGTGAAACTTTGTAGAGTTTATGACGTAACCTACGTAAGTGGCCGACGTCGTTGCCGGCATTTATGCTTGTGCATTATGTGTTAATTACCTTGTGGTCGTGTTTTACATGCGGTGCTGCCACTGTAGAAACAAATAAAATGCTGAAAGTTTTTTTTGTCCCCTCCTCGGTCCCGCTCTTTGTTGTAGTCAGTTTATTTCGGAGACAAATGTATTTGTCCCTCTAGTTTTTCCACTTCTTTGTACATTCCCTCACGTCCATTCCGATAGTTTCGCAATCTCCCTTCAGGAATTTGAGACATTTGTGAGTCCTTGTATCGATGCTGTGATTATAATTCCTTATATTGCTGTGATGATTGTTATTCTCTCAGTGATAAATTAAAAAACTAAACTAAAAAAAGTAGACGGAAACGCACAGGAGGAATCGACGGTACTGAACAGGCCAGTCACAATAGTTGCGGGTTGCGTCGACGTGAGGTGTAGTTACATTTCTAGGGAGGTGCACATCAGGTTAAGCACAAGATTACGCCGCAGGTCTTCAGAGGGGTCTGCGGTTACGACGTAGCCACCGCTTCGTTTTCCCGCAGAAGCATAAATCGCCTATTGTGTTACATGTAAGGTAATACTGAGTCACAAAAAACACATAATGGCACATCACAGTCCTCTCTTACATTAATACAAGGTCACAGAGGAGTGTGACATCATCTATGAAGTCACAAATCACAAATACACTATACTGCGAAAAGTATTCGCTCGTCTGCCTTCCCACGCATATGAATTTGAGTGACATCCCATTCTTAATCCATAGGGTTTAATATGATGCCCACCCTTTGCAACTATAACAGCTTCAACTCTTCTGGGAAGGCTGGGAAGGAACAGGAAGGGGCCATCCCCAAACTGTTCCCACAAAGTTGGGAGCATGAACTTGTCCAAAATGTCTTGGTATGCTGAAGCATTCAGAGTTCCTTTCACTGGAACTAAGGGGCCGAGCCCAACTCCTGAAAAACAACCCCACACTATAATCCCCCCTCCACCAAACTTTACACTTGGCACAATCCAGTCAGACAAGTACAGTTCTCCTGGCAACCGCCAAACCCAGACTCGTCCATCGGATTGCCAGACAGAGAATCGTGATTCATCACCCCAGAGAACACGTCTCCACTGCTCTAGAGTCCAGTGGCGGCGTGCTTTACACCTTGGTGATGTAAGGCTTGGATGCAGCTGCTCGGCCATGGAAACCCATTCCATGAAGCTCTCTACGCACTGTTCTTGAGCTAATCTGAAGGCCACATGAAGTTTGGAGGTCTGTAGCTATTGACTCTGCAGAAA
>VUQI01038988.1:0-26258 GCA_015106735.1 Paratilapia polleni | reverse complement strand
TTCTTTTTGGTCAGCAGTGGTTTTCTCCTTGGAACTCTATTTTTGCCCAGTCTCTTTCTTCTTGTTGAATCATGAACACTGACCTTAACTGAGGCAAGTGAGGCCTGTAGGTCTTTAGATTGTGATCTGGGGTCTTTGTGACCTCTTGGATGAGTTGTCGATGCGCTCTTGGAGTAATTTTGGTAGGCGGCCGCTCCTGGGAAGGTTCACTACTGTTCCAAGTTTTCTCCACTTGTGGATAATGGCTCTCACCGTGGTTCACTGGAGTCCCAAAGCCTTAGAGATGGCTTTGTAACCCTTTCTAGACTGATCGATGTCAATGACTTTATTTCTCAGCTGTTTGTTTAGATCGTGGCATGATGTGTTGCTTTTTGAGATCTTTTAGCCTACTTCACTTTGTCAGACAGGTTCTGTTTAAGTGATTTCATGATTAAACAGGTCTGGCAGTAATCAGGCCTGGGTGTGGCTGGTAAAATTGAACTCAGCTTTCTGAAAAATGTGGTTAATCTCAGTTAATTCATGATTTAACAAGGGGGGCAATCATTTTTTTTCACAGAGGGCCAAGTAGGTTTGGATATCTTTTTCCCTTAATAAATAAAATCATCATTTAAAAACTGCAGTTTGTATGAGGTGTTTGTGCTTGGTTTTTGCCAAACGTGGTGCTGTGCATTATGGCCAAACATTGACTTTACTCTCATCCGTCCAAAGGACATTGTTCCAGAAGTCTTGTGGTTCAGATGTAGTTTTAAGCCTTGCTGCCATGTCCTTTTTATACCAAAGAGACTTTCTGCTGGCAACCCTTCGTAACAAGCCATACTTGTTCCTCTAATTGTACTGTCATGAACTTTAACATTTAACATGCTAACTGAGGCCTGTAGAGTCTGAGATGGAGCTCTTGTTTTTTTTGCAGTTTCTCTGAGCATTGCACAATTGCTTCTTTCAGATCACTGCTGATGTCTTTCCTCTTTGTCATTGTGTTAACAAACACCTAAATGCTCCAGACCTACAAACTGCCAAAACGTCCACTTTTATGGAGGTGCTCACACTTACTATTGATAAGTTAATCAACAGCATTGATTAGCAGCACCTGGCTGCTACTTACCCTTCCTATGGAAGCAGTAAGGGTGTACTTAGTTTTTCACACTACTTCTGCATTTTGGCTAAGTTTTTGTTAAATAAATAATGACATGGAGTAATATGTCACATGTTGTTGTTCATCTGAGGTTGTATTTACCTCATTTTAAGACCTGGCTAAAGACCAGATTATTTTTATTATGTCCTGATACTTAAAACCTTAGAACTGACAGAGGGTGAACTTTCTTTTTGCCGTGACTGTAGTGTTGCTCTAAAGGTATTTCCATTATCCTCAAACTCCCATGCTGATACTTGATGAACACAAACTGTTTAGCCTAGCCAAAACAAATGCTAAAGCTAATATCGAGAAAAATGCTAGCTAACATGACTCTGCAAAATGCTAAAATAATAGTAATAAAAAAAGCTAAAATACAGTTTCAGATTAATGTTAAAATATATATTTATATGTAATTTTCACAGGGAATTAAAATATGTGTTGCTTTAAATAAATATTTCTAATAAAATACTGGTTTGTTAAGGCACAGTATCTTACCTTTGGTAATTAGCCCAGCAAGCAGGACTGTGCACTTACAGGAAGCTGAAGTCATGGACAGATGTTGACAGAGAAGTCGCTGAAAAAACACAAACTGCATTCATAAAATGTTCAAAACCTAAAAATACATAAACACAAAATATCCCAATAGTTTTCCATCAAATATATAATACATAAACAAAAACATAAATTAATAGAATACATTAAGTTTTAATGAAGTTCTCTTCATCTTTTTATAGTAACATGATACAAACAGTCCAGATGTTTTATTTACATCACCTGCGGACACTCAAGGGGAAAATAAAGAAATAAATAACACAGAAACATTTAACTAAATATTAAAATAGTCATTCCATCATGATTATATGATGTCCTTTGATATAAAATTAATATTTTTGAGGAAGAGGATCAGAAGACCTGTTTCCATCAATCTCCCATTCATTGGTTTACTCAATGAGAGCAAGTCAACAAAACAAAAAGCTCATAGTTGAACTCCTCTGTTGCCAGAGGTCTTTGTGTGACTTGGCCACTAGTGCCCTCTAGCGGTTTCATTTCAAAGTTGCACATAAAAACCAGAGGCGGCTTCTTTGATTGGAAGCGCTGTCATTGATTGCTTCCTCCTGCTTTTATACCCGCCTATTCTCAGCTAAAGAGGCGAGTCCCTGGCCTGTTTGTCATCAGTCGGAAGCATGGCTTCAATAAAAGAAAGAGCTGCGGCGCTGAACCTTGCAGAGAAATTATGCGTGCGTCCGCAAGGTGAGTTAATTAAAAACGCGCGTTTCGGTGAGGTGTCTGCAGCTCACAGAGGCCTGAACTATGACCTGATTGTTTTTCTGTCATGTTAAGCAACAGTTGCAAAGCTAAACGCACATACAGCTGTGGCAAAGGATTTAGACGTGGTCATTGTGTTTTTTTTTTTATTTATTTATTTATTTTTTTTATTAACTGTTTCCTTATAGAAGAGTTTTGCTTTATTGAGGTTAGTCTGACCTTGCTCCTGAACCCTTTGATTTCCATTCTTTCCCTCATTCCCTTAACTTATTAAGGTCTCGTGTGTCCTCATATCTTTACTGCTACCCCGCACATGTCAACTGTAAAATATGCTGAGTTTGTTGTCACTGGACTATAACTTTATTTGTGTCTTTCTCTTAGCTCCTTGCGTGGCCATCAAGCCACTCCAGTCTTCCTGCATGTGGAGCTGCCTCATCTCCCACCTGAAGTCTACTGTGACGGTGAAGCGCAGACGAGTCCTCCTAAAGTGCCATAGTGACTGCTTCCTTGGCTCAGAGGCTGTGGATGTAGTGGCAGAATACATTGCTAATGCGAAGGGCTTTGAGGGTGAGTGTTTGTGTGTGCTGGGCTGTAGTTTGTAGACACTTTTGTATTCCCATAGCACCTTCTAATGATTCTTTTATTTATGACATTCAGCCCCCTCTGTTTGATTAAACTTAAGGTGCCAACGTGTCTCGGCACAAAGTGGCGTGCGTGTGCCAGGCTCTGTTGGAGTGCAACGTGTTTGAGGCAGTGGGAACCAAAGTGTTTGGAAAAGACAAGAAGCAGGATGTGTTTCAGGACAGCAAGAGTGCTCTTTACAGGTTTACAAAAAAACACACTTTTCTTATGTTGAATTTTCTGTCCATAATGGCATGTGAATGTGTTACCTAAAACTTTCATATTTGCTTTTTCAGGTTTGTAGGCACGTGTACTCCTTCAGTTGGTGAGTTGGAAAGAGGTGTGCTTGTGAATGGGATCCAAAAGTTCTTCACCAGTGCTCCTTCAGACAGGTATCACCTCTAACTTTGTTCACTTATCTATTTTTAAAAGCACAATGCATGCAACACTTCTAACCACAGCTGTGAACAAGTTCAAATTTATCTCATACAGTGTCATCAAAACGGGAATATTTTATGACTTTTAAAGATTAAATATATTACACCATACACTCAGTCAATGTATTGGGTACAATTTACTGGTACTAGGTTTGATCCACTTTGGCCCTCAGAACTGCCTGAATTCTTCATGGCACAGATTCAACAAGGTGCTGGAAACGTTCCTTAGAGATTTTAGTTGACATGTTGGCATCACACAGTTGCTGTAGATTTGTCAGCTGCACATCCATGATGTGAATCTCCTTGAACTGTTGATACAAGGCGGGATGGATCCATGCTTTCATGTTCCTTATGCCAAATTCTGACCCTACCATCTGACACCAAAACTCATCAGACCAGGCAACATTTTTCCAGTCTTCTGTTGTCCAGCTTTGGTGAGCCTGTGTGATTGTAGCCTCAGTTTCCTGTTCTTAGCTGACGGGAGGTGGCACCTGGTGTGGTTTTCTGCTGCTGCAGCCCATCTGCTTCAAGGTTGGATGTGTTGTGTGTTCAGAGATGCTGCATACCTTGCTTGGAACAAGTGGTTATTTGAGTTCCTGTTGCCTTCCTATCAGCTTGAAGCAGCCTGGCCATTCTCCTCTGACCTCTGGCATCAGCAAGGCATTTTCCCCCAGAGAACTGCCGCTCACTCAATATTTTCTCTTTTTTTGGACCATCCTCTGTAGACCCTAGAGATGGTTGTGTGGTGAAAATCCCAGTAGATCAGCAGTTTCTGAAATACTCAGACCAGCCTGTCTGGCACCAACAACCATGCCACATTCAGAGTCACCTTTCTTACCCCTTCTGATGCTCAGTTTGAACTTCAGCAGGTCATCTTGACCATGTCTGCATACCTAAATTTATTGAATTGCTGCCATGTGATTGGCTGATTGGACATTTGCGTTAACGAGCATCTGAATAGATGTACCTAATAAGGTGGCCAGTGAGTGTATATTCGTAAGCATTAAACTTTAAACTGTGTCTATCTACTGTGTTGTGAAATGTTAACAGGATACATCTCTCAACAAGTGGTATATACATAAGCTACCACAATTGTATCTTGTAATTTTCTAAGAGGAATTTCCTCCTATTTAAATTAATGAGGTGTAAAGTCTTGTGTTGTAGTCAGCTGAAGTTGTATTGATACTGTATGCTTAATGTGTAGTGAAGAGCCTCTGAAAAATTGTTAAAGAGCATCTTGTATTGTAAATCTTTCTCTAAACTCATGTAGAATATTTCTTGGAAATGAACACTAGAGAAGCTAATGGACGATTTTATATGTTTTAGGGGACATAAAAGCTGAAATTCAAAGGAAAAGTGTACAGTTAAACTCATCATGTCTACATGATGTCAGAAAAAGGACTTGTCTCTTCCCTCTGCCTTAGTGGTTTGTGGAGGAAAGGCTGGTAGTGAGTCTGAGCATCTGTAATTTAGTTAGAGGTTGTTGTGGTTTTTTTGGGGGTTTTTTAAGCGAGTTTGATTATGGTGAATTGTGTGTGTGTGTGTGTGTTGCACAAACTCAAGCCTTTTAGGACATCCAGAGCTTTCCCAAGAGGAACAGGACTGGAGCTTGATTTCATGACTGGGTGTGTTTTGTGAAGGTGAAGTGACGGGACTTGCAGTGCTCATTTTAGACAGAAGGATTATGCTTCTGGAGATATGATGGAGTTCTGGATGGGATGTCAAAGCCAGAACTGTGTTCACCAAATCATGAGTACAGTTTGAAGGATATGATTGGGTTTGACTTTAATAGTGTGAATCTGGAAATTGATAGAAAAGGAACATTTTATCATTTGAATTTCCACTTTTAAAGGTACTTCACGTAAATTCTTGTGCTTGAAAAATAGTCTGAAACCTTAAAAGGGTGCAGCAAGTCAGTGTAGTTTTGATTTACAATGTCGGTGGAAAAAGTAATGGAGGTAGGGCTAAAAATGATAAAGGTAAAACGGCAGCACACGTCTGAAAACATCTCAATACTCCCCCTGGTGGTGAAAAGTTAAATTTAGTTAAATTTTGCAGAGGATAACTGCAAAAAGTCACTTTCAAAGGAGATCTGCCACCGTATAAAAGATGTAAATCTCATCCATGCATCATCATATGGCCTCACATGTACTAGAATCCACAAAATTCTTTCCAGCGTCTGTGCCTTTTGCATTTCAGGCAGGAAGAGCAGACGTGTCCCACTGCATCACATGTTGAGATGTCCACCCCTGTCATCTTCACTCAGACACCCACAAAGTCCAGCCAACCAGAGGCTCCTGCCACCACCAGCTGGTCACTGGAGTTGCCGGTGAACAGTTTGAGTCTGAGTCCCAGCAGGGTGCAGACAAACACGGGTTTACCGCAGTCATGTAAGCACTCATGTGAACACAAATGTTTTTATCTCCATGTGTCACATTTCTTTCATTGAAGCACATCTCTGGGGAAACTGAGGGAACTGTTTTTAGCTTTATATTCTAGCAAGCCTGTTTCTTAAAAAAAAAAAAAAACTTGGGATTCTGTGGGTTTGTTTGGTTTGGTTTGTTTTTTTTTAATATATGCTTATTTTGAATTTGATGCGAGCAACATGATGATGAGCAACTGGAAAAGTTGTGCTTAATGCTTAAAAAATATGATAGCTAATTCAGTTAATTAGTAACATAATTGGGTGTGAATGGCAATGCAGAGAGGCTGAGTCTTTCAGGAATGAAGATCAGGTGGGGTTCTCCACTCTGTGAAAAATTGTGTGCGCAAATAGTTCAGCAATACATAATTTCATTCTGAGAATCTAGAGGAACCTTGGTAGCAGAAAGCACTGCATCGGTCAATAGGAAACGGTATAAAAATCCAGCATCTGTGAGGGTATTGGGGATGCATTAGTGGATTCACATCTGTGAAGGCACCATTAATGCTGAATGATCTATTCAAGTTTTGGAGCAACATATGCATATTCTCAGTCTAATGCAACAAAGTGGGAAACATGTCTCCAACTTTTTCTGAGAAGTGGTGTTGGCATAAAAGTGCCAGTTTTAACATTTTATGTAGTCTTTCTACTATTTTTATTCAATATAGAGCTTAAACAATTTGCAAATCATTCTGTTTTTATTAACCTTTTACAAAAAAAATTACACCTTTTTGAAAATGGGGTTGTAGATCAGGTTAAAGGTATGAATCATGTCGCATTCTACATTTGGCGAAAAAAGGAAGCGAGACACCTCAAGCAGGCTGCAACTGCATCAGAGCAAAACTGTAAATATTTTCCCTGGATTCAGAATATTATCTAATGGTATTTAATCGGTTTCCTTGGCTCTTTTCCACAGTGGTAGATGAGGTGTGGCAGGAACAGACCCTGCTCAGGCTGTTAAACCTAGTGGAGCTTCCTGTGCTGGAAGGTGTGCTTCAGTGCACCCAGAGCCCATCCTCTCCATCTCCATCCAACTTGGCACACAGTAACCCAGATCTGATCTACAGCAGCAACCACCTGGACCGACAGATCCTCAAGGCCTTCAGGGACTCTCAGTAAGTTTGGCTTTTGCATTTTTTAATTTTTTTTTTTTTTTTTTTATGTTACTCTCACTTGCACTGTTTCTCCTTATTCTTCAGGGAAGATGAGTGGCTCTCTGCAGCTTTGGACTGTTTGGACTTCCTCCCTGACCAGCCGGTGGTGGAGCTGAGCAGGGAGCTGCCTCACTGTTTCCCTCAAGATAAGGAGAGCTGCGATCCAGAACCAGCTGGTAGCAACGTCCAAGAAAGAGGCAAGTGGCTGGATGAGTATCAGAATCAGGGAGCGCACATAAAGGCCTCTTGTGTCATTTCCACTGACTGTGTGCAGTGTCTTCTCTTTCTACTTTTATCAGCAATAATGACCTTTTGACACTGAGAGACGGGTATAGTATGGTGTTGCATATAATCTGTGTGTTTGTGTTAACAATAGTTTTCCAATATTCAGGTCACAACAGTGCAGAGCACACGCGTCTCTTCCCTAGTGGCTTGGCCCAGTGCAAGATGCTGCTGTATGGGACTCTGGTGAAACACTACAGCAACACAAACAGGCCCCCACTTCTACCGCAGCACATCACCGATATCTACACAGCCATCACTGACCTGCTGGGTAAGAACACTGGCTCAGAAATGGCTCATCAAAGACAGTGAACTTTTTTACATACAGTGTCTGAATGTCACTGAGCTAGTGTTTCTAACCAGGCGTGTTTCTCTTCCAGAGTTACTTAAATTTTAATAACCTCGTTATCACTTGTCTTGTATTTCCTCCATGCACATCTCTCTCTTTTTCTCCAGTAAATGCAAAATTAGATAAGGCTCTCGAAGCTCTGCAGCTGTGTCTGAAGCTGCTGCCACACAGCTGCAGAGATGAGCTGCGCAGGCTGCTTATGTTCATGTCTCTGGCAGCTGACCCAAAAAGTATAAAAGTGGACAAGGAGGTGAGAACTGGTGGCTAATTTTCTGTTTTCTAAAATTATTACAGTAAAGCCAAGACTCCATAATTGTCGACATTAATGGTGTGCTGTTATCTGTAGATGGAGAACAGGCTGGCAGTGAAGAGGTCTTTCTCCAGGGCGATCCTACACAGCAAGGCTTTCTCAAAGGAGAAAGAGGATCTTATGGTGGTCTTTATGCTTAGCAACGTTAAAGAAATCTTCAAGGTAATGGACTGCTGTTGGTCTTCTTGAGTTATCAAATAACCCATGGGTAGTGTAGCATGTTAAGTAGTTGAACTACAATAAAAGCTGGAGGTTTACAAGTGCCAGATATTTAGCAGAAAGCTGGTCAAAACTGAAACAGAAAAAGCTAAAATTTTCTAACTTTAAGTCTGTACTTTGATTAAACTTTCCCAGAATGCAACACATACCCTTCATGATGAATACCAGTATTATCAAACTCCACACTCCTATTGTATAACATGGTATATGGTTTAAAAGAAAAAGCTTGTAGCCCGAGCCTAGATAACACTGGCTCAATGAGGGTCTTTGTTCTTGAGCTTCTTGTGAAATCAAGTTTTCTCTTGGCTAAACAGGTCAGCCTTTCAAAGGGTTTCCACAGGAGCGATGACACTTTTTAAGAAAAAGAAGAAAAAAGGCGATGCTTGGGCTGAAATAATGGTGGTTCTGAATATTGTTTCCCCTGAGATACTCACTATGGCTCAAGTAAAAAAAATTAAATGCAAGTGTGAGAGGAAAAGTGCTGTAGTTTAGTATTAAAAGCACTGCATCAATGTGTGTGCACTTTAAGCACTTTGGTCAGTTAGACTGGAAAAGAGCTACTATATTAATGAAATGTGGTAAGTCTGAAGCCAGGAAGGAAAGCTGGCAAAAATACTGACTGTAAATGAACAGACTTATCAATACTACAGCCTTATCGTTAAGAAAGTTTTGTCTAGGAAAGACGAACACTTTAGATGCTCTTAAAAAAAAACATGAAACCCTCTTGCTATCCACACACAGCTCTGAGGGATCTTCCAGGAATGGTGATGATATTTTCTGAATTGACTGGCCAGTAGGCAGTGATGTTGCAGCTGTTGCTCTTATCTCAAACGTAAGCTGCTCTGGAGCGGTTTGGGTCTGCAGCATAAGTTACCATGGCGATGAACCCCGGTAAAAAGTGAACTGCATTTGTAACCCTGAAAACTCATGGTTAACCCTGAAGTTACTTGGATAAGTCAAAATCCTGCATCGTAGTACAGGCCTCAGTGGTGGTGGTGTATGAACAAACTGGTCCAACTGAGCTTGAAAATATAGTTACCTTTGGAAAAGGGGTTGTGTGGCTGGTTTGGTTTTTGTTTTACCAGAGGTGGGACTTGGCCCAACTTTGAAGTGATTAACTTTTGGAGTTGATCCAGACCCGCATTTTACTTGTGGAATTTTTAAAAGGATCTTTACAAATTCATATCAAGTTAAGATAGGAAAACTTGATGGAGACATTGTCTTGTTGATCTCAAGAAAATATAACAAACTAATACAAATGCAGCAACTCAGTTCATGGATTGTGTGCAGTCTTGTTTAATAAGTGTTGTTTTCTTTGCTCCAGATACCAGGGGCTCTGCACAAAGTAGTGAGTGACAAGCTAGCCAGCCTCGTACAGGAGAAACAGCCTGATGTGACAGGTAAATGGCTTTTGGTAACTGGTAACCTAGCCGCAGTGACCCACGCTTGGTAAATGAAACCAAACATTAGTTTCCTTTTTAAGACTGGAAACTCAATAAAACAGATTCCAGAAGTCCATCTCTCTGGGTGAGAGTGGCTCAGTGAAGAGAAATGGTATCTGTAATTAAATAAAATACTTTCCACCCTTTCAGAGTTCACAGCATAAAGTCTTTCATTACCTGGAGCAGGTCACAGATAAGCTATCTTTCAGCAGTTGAGGTTTTGGCTGTAAATTCTTAAAATTCTCGGCACTGTAGTAACTCATAAATTCCATGGTGATTCAGCTGATAATGGTATTGACATTAGTCATTCTATCACAATATCTGTGTATTGCTACACACGTCTGCAAAACTTTAATTATTTCTTTTTACGACACTCTTTCCAAATATGTGGAATTACTGATGGAGTGAAACCGTTTCTTCATCATGCAGTATTTTCCTTGGCGTGGCATCTTGAATATGAAAACTGCAGATTGTTTCTTGCAATTTATCACATGATCGCACAACATTTTACATTAATTTCATGCAATGAAAATGACCTAGTATGAGTCATATGTAAGCAGATGTGATCAGAAAATTATTTGCATTTTAATATTAAATCGGTCATAATTATGGCAGTGACCCTGGTCTCATTACCACATTTTTAACTAGCCATTGCCGTATATTGTCAGCTTCTTACTTGATATTTTTTTTTTTTTTTTTTTTTTTTTTTTTTTTTTTTTTTTTTTACAGTGGACCTGAGAGACACAAAGAGTCAGTAAATCACATACACCCTCCTGCTGTGACAAACACTCGTTACGGATGGCAGGCAGCGAGAAACATTGTTGGTTTTTGGTCTTTTCGTGGGTTTAGCTGCAAACAGGATGAACACAACACCAACCCAACAGCAGCACGAGAGGCCCCACCCTCTGCTCAGTTTGTGTGAAATGTCTCCCTGCTCGACAAAAAACAGACTTCAGCTCTGGGTCCAAACACACGGGGAGTCCCTGCTGTGTAATCCTGCGTCACATGTTTCATCAGATCGACTTTTTTTTGGAGCCACCATGAGCAGCGGTGCAGCCTGTCCAAGGCAACGAAATAAACCCTCTTATCTATAAGACTGTTTTCCAGTACCGGTCCATCCAGAGCTGCGGAGAACATCATCTCTCCCGGGTCCATCAAACAGCTCTGCCGTGGCGAGGTGCATAAACATTTATGACGTAACTTCTTAATAATCAGTATTATTTGCTGCATTTCTACGCGCTATGAAGAAACTGAATGAATGGAGGGAGGTGTTCGCTACGGTTCTAGTCGTCTCTAAACGTCTCGGGGCTGCTAAGCGACACGAGAGGAAAACCTAAGATGATGGTGGTGGTGGGGTCATATGATACAAATGCAAGTACAAAATCAAACAGAGCAAAGGATAAAAAACCAAATTACAATTTGATCATCTTAGAAAAGAAGCAATGGAAATAAAAAATGACAATCTCAAGGTTCTATTTACATTCAGAGAACGATCACTTCTCTTTCTCCTCCGCCTCCTCGTCCTCCCTCTCTCCTTCAGAGGGTCCGTTTTGCTACAGAGGACCGGCCCTCCATGTAGGCCTCCACTTTATGTAGGCATCAGTATGTGTGTGTGTGTGTGTGTGTGCATAGGAATTTCTCTAATCACATTCAACAGCGGCTCTGAAACAAAAAATCTGAAGCGGTGAACGGACCGAGTCTAAAATGATAAAAACCAAACTTGGATACAGGGAGGAATGGTGCCATCTGCTGGCCATTTCCAGGGTCTAACATTTGAATGGATTTCCGCAGGAAATTGCAGTGTGATTGCTGAAAGCTGTTACAGATTGCGTGTGGCTGCTGAAGCTGGCTTCTTGCAAACTAAAAAGGCCTAAACTTGCTTGACGTTTTACATGTAGAATCATGTTTCTGGCCTTTAGGATATGACAGTAGAAACGACTGGTATGAAGCACTTTTCAAAGTCTTTCTGCGCCCTCGCCATGAAACTCCATGGGCGTTATGGCATTTTGAATGATTTCATCAAACAGAAATCTGGGTTTCTGTATTTTTTTGCGGTCTCTGTTCTCTGTCAAACTGATGAAGCAGTTTTCTTCATTTTCATGTTTTTTTTTTTGAATCACGTCCTGGTCCTGGATGGGAAAGGAATGTATGTGAGGAGAAATGCATGACTGATGGAGAGGAAGAGGGAGGAGAGGAGGTTTAACTGGACACTCTTAAGGCAACAGAGCTCCCCTCACTGCAGGTCAAAGGGCAGGGATGGAGAGCACACAGGCACACACACAGTGACAGTCACACTTTTAAACTCAAGTATCAACCAAATGATTTTAGAAATGCCTCGAGGCCGGCATGCATCTAAGGTTTGGGAGTCACACACACACACACATTGATAAATAGCAAAAATCATTCCCAGACGCAGGCATGCAAACACAAATAAATAAGTTGGTAACAAAAACACATTTATATATTTGAAAAACATATTACATGACTTTAAATATGTTAATGAAACAAAATGAGACTTATATGCTTGTTCATGATGAAAGAAAGTGGTTTGGTCCAAGATGAAAGATGAATAACGTCCATATTTTTCCCCTTTTCTTCATTACACTCTCTGACATATCATCTTCCTCTCCTGGGCTGAGCTGCACCAGCTGTTTGTAAGTCCTTCTCTAAGTTTGTATTTAAATTTCTTCCTAAGTTCATGTAATTTTACTGCATCATGTGCCACCACCACTCAAACAGTGCTAATGGAAAGTCACTTTGGAGATTTGTCTTGGTGGACACATGGAGTCGGAGGGGATGGCAGTCACCCCAAATCAAACACAAGACTCTGAGTCATGAAACTCCGTTTGCTTGTGGGACTGAGACTGGTTTCAGATGTTAGGCAGGTAGTTTTACTTTCTTTGGCAGTCAAATGTCTTCAGAGGTTTTGGCCATTTCAAGGATTTCATGAGAGCAGGCCGAGCTGGAGCTAACAGACTAGTTCCAAACTAGCAGCTTAATTAGTAGCTGCACCGTCAGATTAGTAAAGATTTCAGTAATCGGTAAATTGTTTACCAAGTCTGTGTTGGTGTCCAATCAGAAACCCTTCGACCATGAAAACAAAGACGCTGACTCCGCCCTACAAAGCCAAAACATAGTAGCTAGAAATTTGGTCAAAACTGAGTTAAAACGTAAACATCATAAACTGTTTAAGGCCATAGAAATACAGCGGTGTCTGTAAATCCTCAGTAAGACAGAGACATTATAAGGGTCAAAGAATCGAGCACAGCAGGCTGCCACCTGCAGCCTTTCATGTGATTAATGTTTCATGTTTAAGCTACCATCACAACACACACTGACATTTTATTAAACCACTCATTATTTCAAATGAGCAAGAAGTTGATCCTGTTTAATTCTGTTTGGATATTTGCCATCAGCTGATCAGCTGCCTGCTTTCGGCTGGCTCTCCCAGGTGCTCCAAACAGGCTCTGTGCTGTGTTCCTATACTATCAAACTGTTCACTTGTTTATCAGTCACTGAATCTGAAGGTTACTTAGAAGTTTAAATGTTCACTAATAGAGAGCTGGAGAACTAGTTTATGTGGTGCAACCCACAATAATTTAGCCCTTTAACTAAACTCCTAAAAGCAGCTGCCACAACTCTGCAATCATCTTTAAATGTCTCGGGGGACTAATTTGGGCAATTATTTTGCAGCATTTTCTGTTTTAACTTGAACTTGAATAGTTGCTGAAACATGAAAACTGCATGTGTAAAATAATAATAATAATGTTTTAAGAAATGTTTTTTTCCTCAGTAAGTTACACTTGTTGAACACCATGTTTGCTGTTACATAATCATTAGTTGTTGGTTTGAAATATTCAGTAATAATCCTACGAACAAAGCGCAGAGACTCAGGGAACACCTCTGCACTGAATCTGAACTCAGGAACAGCTGGTGCAGCTGGCTCAGCGCCCATCCTCCACCTCCCTCTGTCGTTCTTTCTTACCGAAGAGTTTCTGATTGTGTGTTTGCTCGTGTGTGTGTGTTTCTATGTGTGTGTAAACCTTGTGTAGAAAAGGCGAGACATCCTGTAAACAGCTTCACTGCATAAACCTGTGGAATGTACTGAGAGTGTGTGTGTGTGTGTGTGTGTGTGTGTGTAACAGGTGTGTGTTGTAGCAGGCAGTGGAGTCAGGAGTGGTCTGTCCCTTTATGTTTGGTTATAGGCGTGTGTGTGTGTGTGTGTTTCTGTAGTTTTAGTTGTTTTGCAGTGGGCGTGTGTGCATCTAGCTGGGCCGGTTGAGGACACTTGACATGGAGGGAGCGATGGGAGGAGGCGGGACTGCATTAACGGGGGAGGCGGGGCCGGAGCTCTCGTTGCCCTGGGGAACTGTCCCCCGGCCGCTGTACTGGCCGATGAAGGAGCCGTCCTCGTTGAACTGGATGTCCACACTGTCCCCGTATTCAGCCAGAGAGTCATCGCTGCCCATCTTACTGTCGCCCAGAGACTGCTGGCTGTCCGAGCGCTTCTCATCGCCATCACTGGAAGACGGCACAGAAGGCTCAGTGTAAATTCTCATGGAAAAAAAATGGCTTTCAAATGAGTCAGAAAAAGCGTGATAAATGAACAGAAATGCCAGAGAAGCTCCGTGTAGCATCACACTGACACAATGAAGTCAAAACTGTGTAAAAATGGAGAGAAAGGAAGAAACTGCGTGGTTTTAGTCATCGGATATTCTGGTAAATAAATTAACTGAGGGCGAGGCGTGCATTCGCACTAAGAAAAGTTAAAGTTGCTTTTATGACAAACAGCTACATCCTCCACAAAATTAAAACAAACAAAAAAAAAAGCTCCAAACATTTGTTTGTCCGTCAGTATTTGTGTTATTCTTCCTGGAAGGTTTGGCATCGTTTGCCTCGTGGAAAGTTCAGTCTATGATTTTTTTCCCCTTTTTTTTTACAAAAGCTTTTTGGCATTTAAAAAGTCGGCATTCCCTAGTGCTCATTTTTATGATGGTTGTGTCCGTCTGGATACAAACCAAGCAGAAATCGATTCAGCTTTAGTCGAATGAATCGTGAAATCTTGAAATAATTTTTGCACCTCACTCAGATTGCCTTTCAGTCTCTGTGGATTTCCTCCATCTGTCTGCTGTATTCTTATTCTAACCATTGAACTAGGCAGAAGTTCCAGATGTTCACATAAACCAGTCTTTGTTGGGTGTAACACGTTACTGTAATCACATTATATTCTTCAGTAACATAGTATTGTAACACGTCACTGTACTAAAATCAGTAATCACATTACATTTACAGTTATGTTGTTACTTGCGTTACAAAGGTTCTTCAGCTATCTGCACAACAGGCACTACAAATGCTACAATCAGCTGATTCCAGTTCGTGTGCAGCGAGGAGGAAAACGGTCTACAACTTTTGAGTAGTGGAGATATTACTTCATTACTACATTATTTTATTTTTGGTGCATGAAAGGACAAAAGTGCGACGGTAAAGTGCAAACTGCGTTCAGGACATAAACAACTGCATTATACTGCTAACACAACATGGGCGCTTTGCAAACATCTGCACAGACAGCGTGCTAACACAAAGGGATGAACCCAGAGTGATGTTAAACCTGAGTGTACACTGACCCCAGACCAGCAGCCAGAGTCTGATCTTCAACAAGTAACAAAGGCAGTGAGGAGCAGTGAGACTTGTAGCATTGCAGCCTCCTTTTCTACCTGTACATGTTTCTGCAGTAGAATCACTGCAGCGATCGCTTTAAAGTCTCTTTGAGCTGGTTTTTAACTTTGCTTTGTGTTCAGACTCAAACACTGAAAGAAAGATCGTATGTGTGTCCTCATTATGATAGTGATTGTGTCAGTGTGTGGGACTGTTGTCACGACCCCCAGTCCTCCTGGCCTGGCCTGCCTGCTCTCCCTGTCTCTCCCTCTCTCGTTCTATCTCTCCTCTGTCCGGTGTGTGTGTGTGTGTGTCTGTTTGTCTTCTGTTTGTTTTCAGGGCTGGGTCCACACCTGGGAGCAGTTAGGTGATGATCTCACCTGCTGCCCTTCTTAAGGCTGAAGGATTTCCTCAGTCGTCGCCAGATCGTTGGATCAGCTACGGCTTCCCTTCGGAGCTTGGGACTTTCCCCCGGAGATTGTGGGGAGTCTCCGTGTTCGTGTGTGCGTGTGCCCTTGGACTCTCCCGTGGACCCAGCCCCGGAATCCCGTAGCCTTCACCTTTTGTAGTTCTCTTGCTCTCATTTATATTCCCTGTCTGTTACAATAAACCTGCTAATTCTGATTCTGTGTCCTGCGTGTGAGTCCTACCTCAGCCCTCAGACTATGACAGACAGATTCTTTTAAAATAAGCCTGGGTCATTGTTCCAAAAACCAATAACTTTCTGTTATAAAGTGATGACTTTTCTGTGTCAATCTGGTGTACAAGTGAATTAAATGTGTCATATGCTTGTATATTGAAACACATGAATGAATTGAATATGAAATAAATCAAATCATTTCTATTATGACCTGTGTATGACCTGAATATACTTACATTAATATACATACATTTTGCACTTCTCCCCCCCTTCCTGTCTATAACCTTTACATATGTCCTAATTTCTTTAATATCTGTAGGCAGTTAGTATATATTGTGTATTTATATTTATACATTGATTACCATATACAATTCTGATTCTGATTATGTAGCTAACTTAAACTTTAATATGGGATCTGTGCCGCTAAATGGAGAAAAGCAAGGCTAATATTTATTATTTCTGAACACGTTTGTATATATGCAGCATTCTCCAGGTATAGACTTTATTTGGGCAGTTGCTCAGGTATATTACAAGCTACCCCAACTATCTTTTTAGATTTGAAAGTTGAGTTGCTGCTAATCAGTTAGTACCCGAGCCTCCCTTATTGTGTTTCCCTACAAGCAGGCTGGTTGCTGTTGTGAGGCTCTCATCCTGCTTTTCTACAGGCTCTAATTCCACCATCTTGGCCTGCAGCTGGTGATGGTAATAGTCCTTGTTCTGCTTGGAAGATGCACTGTGAGCTGCAGGGTACTCTAACCAGAACCTGCAACAGGTAGAGAACTGGTTCATGTGTTGCTACGCTGAACTCACTGAGGCTGCAGAGCAGAACAACACTACTGTCGCAAACTGTAGTTCAAGATGGTGGAGTTTGAGTCCATCTGCAGGATGAGAAACTCAGTGAAGAGATAGTTGATCAAGTTAATCACGCAGGTGAAGACAATCAGTGACAATGAGACAGGAGCGGAAGTAAAACTACGACACAGGAGACATGATTACCAAAGCAAGAAATGAATAAAAAAAATGACAAACACAGAAACCTGAAGGAACTTATCAGAGGGGAAAACACAGGAAGATGAGACAAAGGGGAACACTAAGGGATATAAAGAAACTGTTTTATTATAAACAGTTAGTAGGTCTAAAAATAAAATAGAACTAAAATATAACTGCAGCAGTGGAGCTAAGCTGCAGTTGTTGCCCAGCCTACTTCCACAGTCCTTCCCCCTGCTACCTCTGAGCTGTAAGACACCAGGAAAATGGTACAAACACTGACTGGTTGGTGAGTGGTTGCTTCTGTCGCCAAGTGAAATCAGTTGCAAAGAGGGACCTGCACTGAAAATCTCCTTGTAATTGGTTTGTAATTGGTGCTAGCAGATTGCTGCAGTCACCAGTTTGCATGGAAGACACTGACTTGGCTGCAAACACTCACACTTGCCTTCAAAGTAAAAGTTGGTTGCAGCGGTAAGGCACAAATTTGAAGGCGAACATTCTGAGTTTTCAGTTTGCGTCACACTTTTTCATGTTTCACTGCAGCTTGGAGAGTAAAATAGCAAGTCTTTGCAGACAAGTTGGCATATTTCATGCAAACTATGGGCGACTGCGGTAATCTGCTGGCGACCAAAGCAATCACAGAGTTTTTGGTGCAGCACCCTCTTTGAGACTGATTTCACCTGGTGACAACCAGCAACCACTTGCCAACCGGTCAGGGATTACACATTTTTTCCCTTGTGACCGGAGGTTGCCAGGGGACTGCTGACCAGTCTCTGGTCCTGTCTGACTGAGGCCTAAGACATACATACTCAAAACACTTTCTCAGTTGAATAACAGAACAACATGGAAATGCATTGTTAGGTAGTTGCAGTAATAATAGCAATGATATTTGTGAAAATAATACATGCCTCCATAGAATACATAGCAAATTATCATTCAGTATTATAAATAGATAGTTTGCAGTTTTCTTTTTCATATTTATCTCAGTATACAGGTTCATTTCTTTTCTTAATCCATTCATTTTTATATAATCTGCTGGAATATTCAGGGTCTCCACTCCTACAACTCTTTTACAATTACCCTTTACTGTGCCGACATCAATGGTGCCGTATGGGGAGATGAAACAGTCAGTTACATTTAGCCCTGAAGGAATAAGTACATCTTGTGGGGGTTCAAAGGATGTTGGAGGCCAAATAAAATTGCTTGATAGAAGGAAATGACCAAGAAATTCAGGAATTTTGTTTCAGAATTTGTGTAGTAGATATTACAAAGGAACTTGCAGTTGTAATTGCTATTATTACTAGGAAAATGACTGCCCCTCCCTGAGCCTGGTTCTGAGGAGGTTCCTTCCTGTTCCTTACCACTGTTGCCAAGTGCTTGCTCATAGTCTGATTGTTGGGTTTTTCTGTCTAATATTGTAGGGTCTTTACCCTAAAATATAAAGCGCCTTGAGGCGACTGTTGTTGTGATTTGGCGCTATATAAATAAAATTGAATTGAATTGAATTGAACCTGTAGTCAAAGCACAATCAGGCAGAGTTGGGAAGTAACGAAGTAAAATTTTCAGGTATCTGTACTTTACTTGAGTATTTATTTTTCTGACAACTTTTTACTTTTACTCCCTACATTTTAACACAAATTTCGCTACTTTCTACTCCTTACATTTTCAATAAAGGCTTGTCACTTTAAGTTTAATGCATTTGAGGGGAGTTACTATTTCACGTCACTGCGCACCTTCCTGACATCAAACCAATTTGAACCTAAATGGAGGGAACAATAATGCATAAAAGAGCCAAAAAACATAATCATTTATAGCACTATAATCAGGGGTTAAAGTAAGCTGGAAACATCTGGAACGGCGTTTTTGGAACAGATGTCCATAAGTTGTGGTCGCGATACTTAAGCATCTAGCTAGTGCCACAGAAGAGGAACGAGTATAAATGATGTAACTTTTTTAACTGTTAGGCAATCTGAATTGCAACATTTCTAACAGCTCAAGAAATATCAGCAAACACGCAAACTGTTTCTGTGCAGTTTGACACACCATGTGTCTGCTAGCTAAAGGTACAGCTGCTGTATTACTCAGGGAGAGAAAAGAATGACAGAACTTCAGAGATGGAGAAAGATGAAAGAAAGACAGGACAGGAGAGGAAGAAGAGAAGCTTTTTTTTTTGATACACTGCAAATTTAAAGCTTACATGTAATGTCCTTATTTATTTTAGTTTCTTGAACAGATATTGGATCTATAGCCGACATGAGGTGTTGCTGAAGTTATGTTTTTTCATATTGTGAAACGTCCTTCAAAACAAATTGAAGTATGCTAACCTTGTGTTACTCAAAGGTTGCATGAAAATACAGGGAGTTTAGTGCTGGCTAAAGTGATCTGTTTGCAGCACTGTGGTGAAGTTTACAGTGATGCACTATGCTGGACTGGTGAAAAGAGGCTGTGATGTCCATGGTCAGTGTTAGGTTACATCAAGGGTAGCAGAGATCAAACTAAATTTAAGGTGATGATGCTGAATAGATTCACTCACTGAATTCCACCTTTATACCAGCTTGATACTGTGTAGAGGCTGGAAATCAGCTATGATAGCTCATGTAACATCAGCTTATATCTTGCAGTTTCTACAATAAGCAGCAGCACAGCTCAGCTGATCACAGCCTGTACATAAAAAAATCTAGTGGAGCTCACAACAGAAATGATTGCGACTCATTTCTAAGTTATTATTTTGCCCACACTGCACCACTACACTTGATCTTAGGTTTCCCCCCACCCGTCAAATCCAACTTTAAACCCTGACTATACTCATTTTCCTGTTTAGGTGTTCAGGCAAAATCACTCACCTACATTACAGGCAACAGGAAATAGAGCTAGTTTTTATTTTTAATTCCCTTTGTTTTTCTCTGTTTGTGTTCTACATGACAGATGTTCAAGCTGAGTACATTCATTAGAATTACAACTTAAGGTGAAATATAGTTTGTATTCCCTTGTATTAATATTATTTTTTATAATATTAATATGGCAGGTAGAGACTCGGCTTTGCACAAAAATAGCTGGTAGAAATGTCCTTCAAAGAGCTACTTTTTACTTTTATACTTTGAGTACATTTCAGAGCCTCTAACAACTCAACTTTTTCACTTTTACTTGAGTAAAGAAGTTGAATCAGTACTTCAACTTTTAGTAGAGTATTTTTCAACACAAGTATCTATACTTCTACTTAAATAAAGAATATCTGTACTTTTGCCACCTCTGCAATCAGGTAGACCAGAAGTGACCACCTTTAGAAGATTAATGCATCAGACTTACTCTACTGAGAGCTAGAAAAGGAAATTTATGACAGAGAATTTCCTAACTAAGGAACATAAAACTCCAATCAGTAAAAATACCATTAGACATTTCTCTATTAGTGGTATCTATACCAATTCTCATAACGGGAGAATGAACCAAATGTTTGGCATGGGCTCAAACACATGGTTGAATATCATATTTACTGATGAATGCAATTTAGAGATTTCAGTGACTGTAAGTAAGATAGCCAAAGAATTGACCAAAGAAAACCAAGAAATGCAATGTGTTCATCAGCGAGTTTAGCACTTTCTGTTATCATTCATTTAAAAAATGCATCTACAAAGCTAGACATTCACTTCCGCAACAACAGTCATTTCCACGAAGAAATACTGAAAAAGACTAATGGAACAAGAAGGAGCAGCACAGTGATTTGCATACCTTACTCCTTACTGCCTGTCTGCAGACCCATGCCATGTGCAAAATCGAATAACAGTTGCTCACAGATGGATGGAAATAGGCCAATTGCTGTTTGACTCCTTTATTAAAATGACAACAGTATTTTTTTAGCAGGGTTTTGAACTTTCAAATCAGTCACTGAAAATTTCATATAGTTAAAAAAGAAACAACACAGCCTCTAAAACAGTTACACTAACCAGGGTTCAGTGTTTTATTTTAACTACAGTCTATGTAATTATCCAGATAACCCCCATCCCACCCCAACCCCCACTATTCAATAAAACTATCCTGATGAAGATCTATGATCAATAGAGCCACTTAGCATGTGACTGAGTAAGGTACACTTAGTTTCAGTCCATCTCCCCCTTAATCTCAAGCTTTTTTTCCACTTCAACTGACCAATTCTCCCTCAAACAAACACACCACCACCCATGCATGTATTACATATGTATATTAATGACCGCCCTGCCCAGGTATATTTGGCGACCAGGCCAGTGTACACATTGATTTATTTATAACAAAACTGACTAAGAGATACAGATTTTCTACTTTTTAAAAACATTTTTCAACAATTTAAAATGGGTAAAATTGTAATTAATTTCAGAGCTGCATGCTGTGCAAGGACTTTGCTCTCTCCTCCCCTTTCTCTTAAAGACACTGACAGCGGGCCCATCTGTGAACATTTCCTCATCCACCATGCATCCGAATAAACACCTGATCATGCATAATGATTGCCGTTGGCTTTTCACCCCCCATAAAGTACAAATTCCTGAGTAGAATCATTCCAGGGTTAAGGAAAGGTTAATATTATGAACGCCTTTGCACAAATGTTTTCTAAACTGATGCATTCAAGACAACGCTAATAAGTTAATTTATGTTTTTATCACAATGCTGGCGCTGTCAAAAGATTCAGCACTTTAGAATGTTAATAACAATGTTAATTGTTTAACTGTAACAATGAAGTTTGCTCTCTCAAACCAGATGAACTTTGAGAAGGCACACAGACCAGAAGTACTAGCAATAATGCCAAATACTTTTGCAGTAAATATTTTTGTTTCTGTTTCCAAATTACAAGGTCCAGCTTTTCATTCTTGCCCAGAGCTTAATCACTCAACAATGTTGTTGTTGGGGTTTTAAAGCTGTCCCATATGCAGTGGATCTGAAACAATTACTAATTCTGCAAGTTTTGACACTCAATGGCCAAAAATATAGTCCTCGATGCACTCTATGCAACATCAAGACAACACTGTAGGGGGTCCAATGTTTAACTACTGCAGCAGATCAGCATCCCAGATATGATCCCATTGCAAAGATAAAACTATAGTCAATCTTTAGTTATCACTGAAAGGATGCAGATTTATTAGCCTCAAACTCATGACAAAAGACACCAAGGGGGTCGAAATACCTTAGCTCCCTTGGAGAGAGGTGGGGCAGGGATTTTGGGTAAGGCCATAAAAGAGGGTAGAATAATATGTGATGGCAGGCAACAATAACTTTAGGAGTCTGCAGCATTTCCCACATATCCATTTATTTGTGGCACACCACAACCTGATTTTCTATTTTTGGAGCTATGCACCCACCTCTTGCACACTCTCTCTCTGATATACTCCTAAACAGATGCATTCGCACCTGCACCATGACTCGTGCTCCCCCCACTGCACTCAAACACCCTCCGCCGAGCTCACTCAGAGCTTTTACCCTGCAGTCACATCATGTCACATCATCTACTCTACAGCGCCATCTCTACTTAAAGATGTAAACATTCAGAGATCAACTGTGTGTCTACAGTGCTTTGGAATCATGGGCTATAGGCTGTAAAAACAAAGGGTCTTCATGATGCATTCAGTGACACCTCAAGTGTGAGACCTCATGGTGCATTCACCTCGTAAACTCTGAAATCTATACTTGTTCTTATTCACAGTACAGAGTACAGTATTTTTCAACAAAGCAAAACAACAGAATCCTGTCTTCAAGATTCCATGAATAAACTGTATCAAAATTTGAGTACCAGTTGTTATGAGTAAACTCCAACCTCTTTTTGTAAGATGAGAATGAAAAACATCTTTAATGAGCCATTTAAAATAACTAGATCACAACAAATCATAGCAACGATATCATATTCTTTTCAATATCAAGACATTTTAAAAAATCTTTCTAAAATTTTATCCACTTGTTATCAACAAAGACAACCATTCACACACAATAACCCCAAAGTCAGAAGGTATCCTCTATATGGACAAAAGTACTGGCCACTTACACCGTACACCTACAGGAGCTGCTTGGCCATGGAAATCATTACAGTACCACACTCGAATTTAGTGAGCTCTTTAGAACGACTCATGTTTTCAAAAATGTTTGTAAAGGGAGACTACATGACTAGGCAGTTGATTTTATACATCTGAGGCAACGGGACTAAAAACACCTGAATTCAAAGATGGTGTGGCCCAATACTTTTGCCTATATGGTGTAGAATCTTATTCTCTGGGGAACACTGCCTGTCAGGTGATTGTGGCTAGCAGTTACAGCAGTTACATTTTTTTTGTGTCTTTTCATATCTCCTGGGAACAAATGGATATAACTCTTTGACTTCTTCAACAAATATGTAAACACCATATAACAGCAGAAAAAGAAAATCAAAATCAAATCCCCAGCATATTGCCTGCCAAAGCCCAGACAATCCATATTATCAACTACTGTTATATCCTTCAGTAATATACAACTGCCTTAGTTACCCAGGCCCCACTAATGAGATGGAGTTTTTGAAGAGCATTTTGAGGGTCAATAATTCTGAGATCTAAATGCAGTCTTCTTTTATTTATACTTTATAATTTCATGTGTTAGCACTCTTGTCGGCTGCCAGGCCCAGGCTCACCATTACCCTGTCTATCCAATGTTCTAACAAATTTTAAAGGTATATATTATGATCACAGTATTGAACTGGAATGAAATCCCTAAGCTTTAACACCTCCCCTGCAGTTTGTACACTTTACAGAGAGCAATCCCACCCTGAAAATTGCCCCAACCACACTCCAATCGTCCTTTAATGCATCTCTTTGTCTAAAAAATCCTGCCAGCTATTCGGACAACACTGCAGGAGCCCAGTGTGATTGGCTATGGGGAGTCATGACCTACCATAGAAATCCACACAGGGGTCCACAGCGGCCCACAGCTTGACTGTATTGATTTCTTTACATTTAATGTGTCTTAAGCAGCTTCTGACATCCAGTCGTACTACATAATGCTCTGCCCCAGCATCTTTGTGTAATTCATGGTATTACATGCATTCTCAAATAACGTACGTTTATAGACGCACACCCACACCCACTTCTGCTTGCCTTTAAGTTTTGACAGAACACAGGTGTTGCTTTCAATCTACTCACATCATGTCTGTGGGACAGTAATCTATCTCTATACTCATGAACAGCAGCAGCAGATTTCGCTGTACTGGTGGATGGTTACAACAAATAGGTTTCAGGGAAAAGTGCTGATTCCCTTGTGGTAGAAAAAAAAAAATCTAAAACCTTGTATGAGGCCTGTTATTGTAAGCATGTTATTGACTAATTTTAATTTTTCCTCAAGGCACCTTGGTTTATCTCTCAAAATGTTTTGTCACATTTGTTTGAATGAGACATTCTCAGCTGCTTTTGTGATATCAGCACACAGATGCTTTGTGCTGATATCTCGCTGTGTTTAAGACAGTGTAAGATCTATCAGTCATTCTCTCTGACAGTATAACCAAAACAGCAGTTCTAACCATAGCAACTGTGCTGCAGGAAAAAAGGCTGCACCATGTTAAGATGACAGGAACTTTTGACAGAGGAGGAAAGTCAGGGAGTTTTCTGATTGGGTAAGAGACTGCTCTATGATGTTGGGCCCCTCATCCATAAACAAATACGTGCTCCACTTTAAGATGCATCTTTGCCTTGTGAGGGGAAACTTCACGAGTGCAAAGCACAATGGGAGCATATCACATCAAAGGCCTAATCTTGATGATCTCCAGAGAGCAATGTCTTTCTTTTCTCACTTTCAAAACTAGTATCTGCTCCCACGTGCGATACCCAAGTGAAGTTAAAAAAGAGCCTTAAGTACATACAGTTCTACATTGGATTCAAAATATGATTGCGGGTAATGAACAGAATTCCCAAATGATTTTAGGTTTTTTCACAAATCTACTTGTGCATTTGAGTACACAACAGAAAGCCTATCCCACATATGTGCATCTTGGAATTTAGCTATCCAAAAATTGTGTGGCTGACAAAACATTTTACAATAGGTTTACATATAGAGGTAGGCACCATTAAAAAATAATAATTAATTTAAAAAAAACTGAATAATAGTGGTCTTTGATTTTTCTCTGCCTAAAATGTTCACTGAAGTTCATTACTGACTAACTATCCATACAACTACCTGTATTCCACAAACAATTAAATGCCAGTGGAACTGCTTGGGACCAAATGAGACATATTTGTCAGTGTGAATTATGTCAAAAGGTCCTACAAAGGGAAGTATAGGACTGTTGTTTTCATGTATGTTGATCACTGTTAAGACAAACTTTAAATTCTAAGAACTTCAAAGGAGTATTGGTAAAGGATTAAGTCTTGGTTGTAGAGTTAAGAGTAGGCTTAGGCTAGGACAAAGACGGTTGCCACATACACTGAACAAGATCCAAATCTCTTTGTGTGTGTGTGTAGGTGTGTATGTGTGTTATACTCAAAGCACTTTATCCCATTAGCTCAGGTTTGAGGACACAACCACTGCAGAATAGTAATAGAAGGTTGGCATCTTTACATGTTATTCAAACTGAAAGTCGATGACAGTGTGGCATACTGTAAAGCCTGATTGCAGACATTCACTTTGTCAAGCTCAATCAATCCTTCTCATTTCCACAGTGGTGGTCAATCAATAATAAAGCTAATTTGAGAGATTGTTGTTATGCACTTATGGGTTCCTGAGCCAAACTGCCACACAGATGAACAGTGATATTATGTGGTCCAAGTTTCATTTAAAGATCATGGCCAAGGATTTTCCCAGTAAAAAAGCTCAAGAGGACTTTGAATAGTAGTTTCACAATAATGATTAGAATGTAGTAATATCCATCTATCCATTTTTCCACTTATCCTATACATCCAACACATACAGCTCCGAAAAAATTAGGAGACCACTCCAAAATTATCAGTTTCTCTGATTTTGCTATTTATAGGTATATGTTTGAGTAAAATGAACATTTTTGTTTTATTCTATAAACTACTGACAACATAACTCCCAAATTCCAAATACAAATATTTTCATTTAGAGCATTTATTTGCAGAAAATGAACAATGGTCAAAATACCAAAAAAGCTCCAGTGTTTTCAGACCTCAAATAATGCAAAAAAACCAAGTTCATATTCATTTTTAAACAACACATTATTATGTTTTAACTTAGGAAGTGTTCAGAAATCAATATTTGGTGGAATAACCCTGATTTGCAATCACAGCTTTCATGCGTTTTGGCATGCTCTCCACCAGTCTTTGTCTGGTTATGTTGTCAGTAGTTTATAGAATAAAATATATCTATAAATAGCAAAATCAGAGAAACTGATCATTTTGGAGTGGTCTC
>VUQI01038984.1:0-11765 GCA_015106735.1 Paratilapia polleni | reverse complement strand
ATTTATTACTTGTAGGCTGGACTATTGTAATTCATTATTATCAGGTTGTTCTAAAAGATCCCTGAAAAGCCTTCAGTTAATCCAGAATGCTGCAGCGAGAGTACTGACAGGGACCAGAAAGAGAGACCATATTTCTCCCATATTAGCTTCTCTTCATTGGCTACCTGTTAAATCCAGAATTGAATTTAAAATCCTTCTCCTCACATACAAAGTCTTGAAAAATCAGGCCCCATCATATTTTAAAGACCTCATAGTACCATACTATCCCAATAGAGCACTTCGCTCTCAGATTGCAGGCTTACTTGTGGTTCCTAGGGTATTTAAAAGTAGAATGGGAGGCAGAGCCTTCAGCTTTCAGGCCCCTCTCCTGTGGAACCAGCTCCCAGTTTGGATACAGGAGACAGACACCCTCTCTACTTTTAAGATTAGGCTTAAAACTTTCCTTTTTGATAGAGTTTATAGTTAGGGCTGGATCAGGTGACCCTGAACCATCCCTTAGTTACACTGCATTAGGCCAAGACTGCTGGGGGCTTCCCATGACGCATTGAGCACTTCCTCTTCCTCACTTCCTTTCACTCTCCATGTGTTTATACATCACTGTTGCATTTGATCATTAGTTATTATTAAACTCCGTCTCTCTCCCATACTGTCCCCTCTCCCTCTGCTCTCTTCTGTTTCCCCTCACCCCCAACTGGTCACGGCAGATGGCTGCCCCTCCCTGGAGCCTGGTTCTGCCGGAGGTTTCTTCCTGTTAAAAGGGAGTTTTTCCTCCCCAATGTTGCCAAGTGCTTGCTCACAGGGGGTTGTCTGATTGTTGGGGTTTTCTCTCTACTATTGTAGGGTCTTTACCCCACAATATAAAGTGCTTTGAGGCAACTGTTGTTGTGATTTGGCGCTATATAAATAAAATTGAGTTGAATTGAATTGAATTGAATTGAATTAAGTGTTCAGCTAATGCTAGCCACAGAATGCTACCTCAGAGCAAAGTCACATTATTTGTCAGATAAAAATGCTCCAAATGGCACCAACACCACAAAATCTGTCAGGAGGTCCAGTTCTGTGACTCCATTTAGCAGAGGTGAAGATTACCAGACAACTATGGGCTAAAGCTGCCTATGTTGGGACACCTGTCAATTAATTCACCCACTCCCCTAACTTTAAACCGTTGTTGATCGTGTGTGTGCATTTATTTTCAAATTACAAATCTTTGTCCTTAGGTTTCAGAAATCTCCACGTGGATGACCAGATGACTGTCATTCAGCAATCATGGATGGGGGTGATGGTGTTTGCCTTGGGATGGAGGTCCTATAAGAATGCCAATGGCAGGATGCTGTACTTTGCCCCGGACCTTGTGTTCAATGAGTATGTCCAGCTCTGAATTCTAGAATTCAATAATCCTCTAAAAGGATTCCATTAGTGGGTGACTGACATGCTGTGCTCCTCATTATATTTAGAGATCACCGCCAGTGAGCAAGCAGCTGCTCTCATTTGCCTTCATCACTTTATCTTTCCTTCTTTTTCTCATTTTCTTTCCCGTTCACAGACAAACAGAAAAACATATCCAGAGTTAAAAATGTAAAGCAGAAATAGTTTCAGGCTTTTTAAAACCATCTTCATCCAATTTTCTCCTTAGGTGTTCTTTTGTTGCTGTGAAATTAAAGTGAGGAACATTTTTCAGCATTCAGACTCTCATAACCCTGCAGAGTGCAGATGAATCCGATCTGAATATTTCAAATGACAACAACAATGGTGATGTCTGTGTGAGAGTTAGTGGAGAATACTAATGTTTACAACAAATGAATTCTTATTTAGTTCCATCAAATGCTGACTGATGCAGTCCGCTGGAAATAGATAATACAAATCCATTGTTATCTGTTGAAAGTATTTAGTGTAAGCAGGTGATGTACAGGATAAAGGATTTTTTCACACAATATATTTAAATAAGTCATATAACTGTATATGTTATAGTATAGCCTATGTATGCTAACACTGCACCAGTTTCAAAGTTTTTCACAGCCTCAAACAAGCAATATACACTTTATTAAGTACACTTGTTCAACTGCTTGTTAACTCAAATATCTAATCAGCCAATCACATGGCAGCAACTCAGTGCATTTAGGCATGTAGACATGGTCAAGATGACCTGGTAAAGTTCAAACTGGGCATCAGAATGAGGAAGAAAGGCGATTTAAGTGACTTTGAACGTGGCGTGGTGAAACTGCTGATCTGCTGGGATTTTCCTGCACGACCATCTCTAGGGTTTACAAAAAATGGTCTGAAAAACAGAAAATATCCAATGAGCTGCAGTTCTCTGGGTGAAAATGCCTTGTTGACACCAGAAGTCAGAGGAGAATGGCCAGACTGAGCTGATAGGAAGGCAACAGTAACTTAAATAACCACTCATTACAACCAAGGTATGCAGAAGAGCATCTCTGAACGCACAACATGTCACACCTTGAAGCAGATGGGCTACAGCAGCAGAAGACCACACCGGGGGCCACTCCGGTGTGGCCCCCACTAAGAACAGAAAACTAAGGCTGCTATTCACATGGACTCACCAAAATTAGACAACAAAAGATTGGAAAAATGTTGCCTACACTGATCAGTCTCGATTTGTGTTGTGATATTCACATGGTAGCGTGAGAATTTGCCGTAAACAACCTTGTATCAACGGTTCAGTCTGTTGGTGGTGGTGTAATGGTGTGGGGGATATTTTCTTGGCACACTTTGGTACTTATGACCAACTGATCATCATTTAAGCACCACAGCCAACCTAAGAACCGTTGCTGACCATGTCGGTCTCTTTGTGACCACAGTGTACCCATCTTCTGATGGATGCTTCCAGCAGGATAACTTACCATGTCACAAAGGTCAAATCATCTCAAACTAGTTATTTGAACTGTACTCAAATGGCCACCACAGTCACCAGATCTCAATCCAACAGAGCACCTTTGGGATGTGGTGGAACGGGATATTCACATCATGGATGTGCAGCTGACAAATCAGCAGCAATCGTGTGATGCTGTCATGTCAATGGACCAAAATCTCTGAGGAATATTTCCGGCACCTTGTTGAAATTATGTGACCACATAATTTCCCCTAGGGGATTAATAAAATATTTCTGATCCTGATTCTGATTCGGAATCTATGCCATGAAGAATTAAGGCAGCTCTGAAGGCAAAAGGGGGTCAAACCTGGTACTAGCAAGATGTACCTAATAAAATGGCCAGTGAGTGTATATTGAGAAATGTAATCTTAACCAGATGTACCAAGGAATATCAAAAATGTGCTCATAAATAAGGATTTTTATCAAGTTTTCATATTGACAGAATAGACTTGACCAGTTTTTTAAAAGCTAAATAGCTTGTATTATCATTTAGTATGTTCATGTTATTTACCATAATTGCTCATACAGTTGTAGATAAAGGCAGCGTCTTGCTGAACAAGAGCATTATTTTTTCAAAGTGAGTCGAAGAAAAAAATTGAAAGACAGTGCATTAGGTAAGTTTTATTAAGGTAAGAGCCCCTCCATATATGGCAGTTTTATAAAGTTGAAAGAAAAGAGATGCAGCAGGGATCCTGACTCACTGTCTTTTATTCATTTTCGTTATGTTTTTAAATAATAAAATAATTGTGGTACTTTTCTAAATGAAAAGATGTCATTTCTACTTTAAAGTATAAAAGCACATAAGGATTAAAGAATGCAAAATGCTAAAAATTCGACTGGGGGTTCCAGTCTTTGAATGTTTGTCAAGTAGCTAAACAGATTTTTTTTTGGAATATAATATGAATCAGATGTACACTCAACAGCACAGAGAACAAAATGCTACTGGACTGATGTGACTTGAGACTTTCTTTTACAGTCACCTACATCCAAAATCCAAATCCTGCTAACTCATGTTATCATGATAGGTAACAGTTAATTCAGTTGTTTTTCAAGGTGTGATGGACCAGCAGCTTGGATTTTGAGGAGTGAATTATGGCTGGTGAAGAGTGTAAAAGCTAAAAATGTGGATAATTTAAACTAAGTGAAAGAAATGTGAGCAGATAGTGTTAATGGACTGAAGTGTTCCTTGTCATCTTTTAAATTAGCTGCTTACTGTATCCTGCCATGTCAAATCTGTCCTTTAAGAGGGGTAAAAACCCGATTACAATCAACAGAATTGGAGATTTAAGGACTGACTGAAAGATCTGTTTTCACAAAAAGTACGGATATACTTCACCCCCATAAAGTCCCACCACAGTCACATCAGATATACATTTCTGTGGTTTAATTTCATGGTAATAATAAAACAGCATTACCATTTAAACATGGGAGAAGCTATCAACCATGATGCTGTCTCAGTGGAATTAAAGAGCAGTCATTTTTTCTTCAGTATCTAAAATATCACCAACAATCATGGAAAAACTTCACTTACTCTACCCTACAATTTTGTTTTTACCCCACCTCATAACTCATTGTTAGCTTTTCCAGAAAGTCTGCTATAATTGGACTATATACTTCCCTGTGCCTGTTATTCATATATACAGACACATATCAGAAACTCTGCATTCATTTCCTGTGAGAAGGTGACAATTCAGCTCCATTTCATATCTCTATTTCATATAATTTTTTTCAATTTGAGCTTTTTTTTTGGTGACATCTGTATTCTAATTCCCAAAATCTGCTTCATTGCCCATTTATTTTCTCAGAATAAAAACGTGAATATGTTCCAAACTACCTTTTGCCGGATTCATAATAAAGGCGGAATTGATTTCATGTTAGAAGAGACGGCAAACTAACAAATCTCTTAGTCACCTATCATTCAGCCACGAACATTAAATACCCAATCAGCTCTCACCATGAACTTTACGCTTAGGATAGGTGTGGGGATTTTAGTGTAAAAGAATTGTGTGTTTTTAACATCCTCAACTCTAAATGTCAAAGATGACACAGCTGAAATCTGTATTGTTATAATGTAATTCGAAGACAGTGTCCCTGTTAGACCACTGATAGAAATGGATTCAACCTCTGACATTCTTTCCTCTTTAGTTGTCATTCATTACAGAATAAATGTCCAAGGTGTAAAGCAATTTATCCTTCACCTTTTGCAATTTGAACATTCCCATTAGGTCACGTCCCACATCCTGACCTTTCTTTTTATTTTTTTACATCTGCAGACACCGGATGCACATTTCCACCATGTACGAGCACTGCATACGCATGAGACATCTCTCCCAGGAGTTTGAGCTGTTGCAGATCACCCAGGAAGAGTTCCTCTGCATGAAGGCCTTGCTCCTCTTTAGTATTAGTAAGTACTGACCTGTGTGTTGAAAATGAAAACATCAAGAAGTGGACGTGCAGCCAGGAGAGTACTGGCAGAAGTGTATCTGCTGAGCATGTAGGCAAAGCTGGGTTTTTTTTCTGTTTTCACCAGTTCCTGTTGAGGGTCTGAAGAGTCAGAAGTACTTTGATGAACTGCGTCTCACCTACATCAACGAGCTTGACCGCCTCATTAACTTTCAGATGACGACAAATACTTCGCAGAGGTTCTACCAGCTCACACGCCTTATGGACTCTCTCCAGATGGTGAGTTGCGAGTCTTCTTCAAAGTAATTGTTGGTGTGTGCAAATAATCCTTCTCCCAAAAAGAAAGAAAAAATGAGACATTTGTAAAAGTTTCTAAAAGCCTCACTTGTTTGAACACATTTTTATAAATTGGAAAAAAATGTGGAAAAAGGCAGGCGCGTAAAGCAGGAGTTGTAATTATATTACACTAAAACATTTCTTGGCAACACATCCAGTTAAATCACAGGGGATGCAGTATTTTTAATAGCTCATAAAAACACACATCCTTCATACTATTACTAGCAGAATCTGATACGTTAAAAAAATCTCAGAAGTGGTCTTCAGGGCAGGAAAAGGCCTAATGGATGAGTTTACTATGATTCATATCCTCAGATTTTTATGCCAGAGCATTAGCTGTGCCTATACGTGACTCATGTGCCCTGAGTTGTTGTCAAAACACTGTGTGTAGTAAATTTCATCCAAATTATGCCAGTTTTTCTCTTCTATTTCAGACAGTGAAGAAGCTCCATCAGTTTACCTTTGACCTTTTTGTCCAGGCTCAGTCGCTCCACACCAAGGTCAGCTTTCCAGAGATGATTGGAGAAATAATCTCAGTACATGTACCAAAGATTCTGGCAGGTTTGGCTAAACCAATCTTGTTTCATAAGTAGAAGGAGTTTTTTTTTTTCTTTAAATCAAAAAGTGACTCATCTTTGCAGCCTCCATAAACTTAAACAAAGGCTTTAAACTGTTTCCCCACAACTTCAATCTGATTCCTTTTAGCCCTGCCCTGTAATCATTATTTTATTGCTCAAGGTTTTTTTTTTTCTTTGCCTTTCAGCCATAATTGAGATTGTTTGTTCAAAACTGTTAAAGCTTTTACCTGAAGAGCTGTCAGACATCTCCAAATGACAGCTCTGGAGTTTATGAGTGGATTGTTTGTGTTTTCAGTTGGAGGAGAGATGCTACTTTACATTTGCATTAAGTCTGTAAATCATAATCACTTAAAAAATAGCAGGGCTAAAAACATTGCATTTTTCCTGTGACCTACACTGTACATATACTTCACAAAGAAATTATTAATCTTAAAAAATGGGGGACAGTCCAAAAAGAGAATATGATAATTGGATAAATGAAGTAAAAGAAAAAAAGTATTTGTTTACCATCAGCTTACTAAACTCATTTTTTTAACTGCTGCCTTGCAGTTAAGCCATTAATTTCATGTTTGTGAAAGTGAGATGCCTTTATTGCTCAGTCACACTAGAGTAAAAATAGGACAGCAACTTTCTTGCGACTAGGGAAAAATTGGTGGTTGCCCAGTGATTGCATTGAATTTTTTCCACATTCAGCAGCTGATTGCACGTAGTGGCAGCGACCAACTGGTCTCCCAGAGGTTGAGCATGCAACACCCTCAAACTGAACCTCTGAGCAACCAGTTTCGATCTCAAGACAGTTGGCACAGGTCACCTGGTGGGAGGCAACCTGTCTCCAAACAATCGCGGTCCAACTCGGACTGACTGCAGTAACTCTCAGACAGAATTTCTCTTTCAAATCTATGAGGTTCTGGCTGGACTCTGAACGTAAGTAGTTAATGTGAATTTCTGTTTAATGTGAATTTCTATGTATGTAGACGGCAACATTTTTGCAGATTTATCACATTTGATTAGTGTATCACAAACAGATTGCGTGTAATCGCCAGCGTGACTCCATTCAATTGCAAGCTGACAGCACTGATAGTAGACTGACTCCATTTTACTGCCATTTTTATCGCCCTCTTGACACACCAAAGTCACTTTGAAGACGGCAGCTGACTGCAAGTGGTCGCAGACTTCGTCCCTGTCTTCAAAGCAATCACTTCAAAGGCAACAAGATCGCAAGTTCATTGCACACGGTCGCAATAATTTTGATCATGCTGCGGTCTCCAACCACTATTTTCCCTAGTGTGACTGCAGCGTAAAGTACTTAAGTGCCATACAGTGAGCAGTTTGTCTGTCAAGTTTTCTGAATGGCTAATGGCTCAGGAAATCTAAAACATGTGAAAGTCTTTCTTAGCCAAGTGGCTGAGCGGTGAATTCGCAGACCTCTCAACTGCCAGAAATTCAAATTCCATGGCAGTTACTGTCAGTTCATCAAAAATTTCATTGGTGCCTAAATTCCAGTCCAGTACCAGTAAACAGTCGTAAACCTAAACTTCTGCAACAACTGACAAAATTCCCACTTTTCATGCACTGATTAGTGTAACAGTTCTATATGGAGTGTGAGTATTCTAAACACTAGTGATGCCTCAATAACAATAAAAAACAAAACACTGAAATTACAGATCCAGTCGAGTACTGATTTATTTTAAGCCTCTGACGCCACATTACAATCCCTCCCAGCTGTATATACTGCTCATTGGATCCATTGTTAAAGTGTTTCTGACACATGCTGTTTGATTTCAGAAGTAGACAAAAATAAATAGTAGTGACAAGGTGAAATATTCACATTTCAGTTCAGATGTTTATGTTTGTTTATGTGAATTTTATTGTCCAATAGTCAAACATGATCAGTACTGCAACTGTTGTGAAGCATAGTATAGTGTGAAATTTCAGCTGTCAATCATAAAAAAAAAGTTTTTTTAAATGAAACTTCATCTGCTCACTTTGAAGTACTTTGGCATTTACACGTCTTAAACAGCACACTGACCTTGTTTGACTTGCAGACCACCACACACAACCCACTGCTCTTTAGAGCAGCAAATATGTAGACTGGATATCTTCATGTTTTTCAGTTAAAACAGCACAGTCTGTTAAGATGTTTCTTTACCCACTGCTCAGCTAAACAACAGGAATTGGTCATAGGTGAATGTCTCATGAAAATATCAATTCATTATGCAACTAATGTTACAACAAATACATTGTGTCCTTTTATGTATGCCAAACTGTGTAAATATAGTGCCTTTAGAAAGTACTGATTTTTGGCATTGCCTTTTAGATTATTTTACCAGTTGAATGTGGCAAAAATCACTCTTCCTGAAGCATGATTAATTCAGAAAACTAACATAAGGTCAACAGCTGTAACAGAAGGTGCTGTGTGCAGAATGCACAGCTCTTCCTTCATCTGCATGACGCAGTGCTGACTGCGTCAAGGTGTGGCTGAGAGTTTCAGCAGCAGGGACTGAGAGACTTGTAGGGATACAAGGAAGAAAGGATGGCACCAAATACAGGCAAATGCTGAATGAGATTCAGAGTGCCAGAGATCTTAGATTACAGCAGTAATGTTCTACAGAGCAACAAATTTAACATGAAAGCCAACTCAAAACTGGAAGGCCCTCAGATGTGGAATGTAAGAATCCTTGACAGGCGCTGCCAAACCTCAGATTAAAACTAAGGAAAAAAAAATCTGTGGAATGCCTTGAAGATAGCTGATTGCAGACACTTAACAGATGAAAAACATTCATTTACAGAAATGGATACAATTATACATTTTTTATATTTCATTTAAAAAAAAACACGTGTAAACACGTGATCAAACATAAGGCATTCTGTGCCTACAACATGGTCTATATGATGCAACTGATTGATGTAATTGAGACTCAACTGTAGCACATCCTACCTTCTCACAATCCAGCTGCTCTGTGCTTACAGCAAAAATAACTTTTGTGGTTTCTTCTGCATCTTTTGATAATTCATTTATTTGATAACAATGTTTTATAACTCTGTAAATTCAGCACTCAACAATTCCACATTCCTTTACAAGATTGTAGATGCATGCATTATGTGTTTGTGTAGCTGTATGGACAACATTTTGCTTTACAGGAAGTGATGCCCAGACATCCGTATATTACCTGTTTATTGTATACTGGCTGGTGGTGTAATTGTTGTTCAATGCACAGGACATTTATCAGAAGGCATGAGAACATTTTGTTGTACACTATGACAGTCAATATCATTGTTCTTTTGTAACCTATTCCTTCATAAGCTTTAGTGAAACATGTAGAGCAGGGGTGTCAAACTCATTTTATATTGTGGACCACATTCAGCCCAATTTGGCCTCAAGTGGGTTGGACCAGTAAAACTACTGCCTAATAACCTATAAAGAAAAACCACCTCTAAACTGTTTGCCTTATGTTTCAGTTTTTCTATATTGTAAAGAAATGCTGTTGTAGTAAATCTTAATATTAATTAATTCTGTAATGATTCGTGTAACAAAAAAAACAAGAATTTCTCTATTATTTAATGGAATACTAACAATAAAACTAACACATCAATTTCTGTCCTTTAATGGTTTATCTATTGCTCACTTACTTTGGTGTCTAACAGGCCATGGGTGATGTCCTTGTCAGCAAGAAGACTGTCACACTAACAAAAATACACTTAAGAATTTATGCCCTTCTTCTTAACAATTTTCACATTTTCCAAAGCCATCTATCCCTTTGGTGGGCCTGTTTTGTCCCCTGGCCTTATGTTTGACACCCCTAAATGAATGTGTTCATGCTTTCAGCTTGTCATTTTATACACTGTTTGCTATGTAAAAAGACTAGGGGAGGAAAAAGAAAACCGTGGACAGGTACAGGTGTACATTACAGGTGATTTGGCCCTTCCCCCAAAACAGATTTTACACTGGCACGTAAATAAAGTTTGGAAGCTACATAGAAACCAAATTAAGGTATGACACAAATAAGTTATTTTTTCTGCAAACTGAATTTTCACAGAGCACACTGTCTGTCAGTCAGAATAAGATATTACATATGTAAGACTGCTGCAGCAGTTAAGATGTCATTAAATTAACTAAATGTTGTTTTTATGCTGGTTTAACTTTATTAAACTTTTCACAGGGGGCATACCTGCCAGTGCATCAATGAGACACATAGATGCTCCTGTAAATTTTTGATACTTATTTACTCAAAGAAGGCTATGATGTTTGTACTTTGCTGAAATAGCTGGTATGTGCCCAGTGTACTGCAAATTAACAGGGTTCTTTGTACATGCTACAGTAACTGTATATATTGATCAGTTTGATGTCTGTTTTTGTGTCCAAACAGTTTTGACTTTCCAAGTCATCTATTGTATGATTTATATCTTTTGTGGCCTCTGTTTTTTCAATATGTGTGTTTTTCAAAGGTGTCATCTTTTAAAGACAATTAAAATATTTCTGACACTGAAGGTGGGATAAGTTTGTTTGAAATTTAAAAGGACTTCTCAGTCTTTGTACTATATACTATACTGTAGCAGAAAGTTTCGCTATCTCAATGCAAATACAGATTCTTCTTTAACTAAAAATTTAAGGGCCAGAAAGACTCAACTTTTACTTCTTTTATTTATTTATTATTCTAACTTACAAAACCTGCATTAAAGAAAGGAATGGGAGCAAATTAAACTTGAAAAAGGCAATTGTAGAAACCTTTAGGCTTTTCCAAAGTCCATCTCAACTTCTGTAGCTTTTCAATTAGCCCTTTATTTAATTTATGCTGGAGTGCCATCACAACACGAACACCCTACCCCGCCCTATGTCGCATTTGAGAGTGAACCTATTATGCCAAATTCCAGCTTTGCACAACTTAAAAGCTCCAACTTTAGCAAAGATTAAAGATGTCTCTTCTTATTGACATCATACAGAGTCAAGAGTAGACAAAAACTGGCTGAAAACAGGCCTGAGCTTTTTGCGCACAAGGATTTCTTGCACATATTCCAATATCATTATCTGAAATTATTTGTCATATATTTTTGAATATAATAAAATATATTATATTTTAAATATAATATATATTTGTTCAATATTATACTGTATATATACAGCTCTGGAAAAAATTAAGAAACCACTGCAAATTTTTCAGAAATCAGCATCTCTACATATATGACAGTCATTCCATTCCAGTGTCTCTTGAATTCCAACACAAGCACACCTGTTTCTACCTAACAAGGTACTGATGAGGTGATCACCTGAACCAAATCTTATTTAACGAGGAAAAGTATAAAAACCATTGCTGTGGTCATCACTATCCTCTTGCAATAGGACCAACTGGATGGCAAAAACAGTGCTAGTAATACATCAAAAGTAACTGGAATAAAAAAAAACAAAACTATTGACCATGCCAAAAGAAATGAAAAGAAAAGATTTGTGTGAGGAAAAGAAGGGTTCAATTCTGGCTTTACTGGCAGAGGGATACAGTGAGCGTCGGGTTGCTTCCATCCTTAAAATTTCTAAGACGGCGGTTCATAAGAACAAGGTCAAGCAG
>VUQI01038983.1:7734-18479 GCA_015106735.1 Paratilapia polleni | reverse complement strand
CATGTTTTCATTGAGGATATCTCTGTACTTTGCTCCATTCAGCTTTCCCTCAACCCTGACCAGTCTCCCAGTCCCTGCTGCTGAAAAACACCCCCACAGCATGATGCTGCCACCACCATGCTTCACTGTTGGGATGGTACTGGGTAGGTGATGAGCGGTGCCTGGTTTCCTCCAGACATAACGTTTAGAATTGAGGCCAAACAGTTCAGTCTTGGTTTCATCAGACCAGAGAATCTTGTTCCTCACAGTCTGAGAGTCCTTCGGGTGCTTTTTTGCAAACTCCAAGTGGGCTTTTATGTGTTTAGCACTGAGGAGAGGCTTCCATCTAGCCACTCTGCCATAAAGCCCAGTTCTGTGGAGGGCTGCAGTAGTGGTTGTCGTTCTGGAAGTTCGTCCCATCTCAACACAGGCTCTCTGGAGCTCAGTCATCGGGTTCTTGGTCACCTCTCTCACTAAGGCCCTTCTCCCTCACTTGCTCAGTTTGGCCAGGTGACCAGCTCTTGGAAGAGTCCTGGCTGTGCCAAACGTCTTCCATTTAAGAATTATGGAGGCCACTGTGCTCCAGGAAACCTTCAATGCAGCAGAAATTTTTTTGCAGCCTTCCCCAGGTCTGTGCATTGCACCAACCCTGTCTCTGAGCTCTGTAGGCAGTTCCTTTGACCTCATGGCTTGGATTTTGCTCTGATATGCATTATCAGCTCTGAGGCCTACTACAGAGAGGTGTAGTAGGCCTTTAGTTTACCACAGGTGGACTCCAAGGTGTAGAAATATCTCAGCAAGAATCAAGAGAAATGGGAGGCACCTGAGCTGAAGGTCTGAATACTTATGTCAATGTGATATTTCAGTTTTTTTCTTTTTAATAAATTTACAAAACAAATCCTAAAATTCTGATTTCAGTTTATCATTATGAGGTATTGAGTATAGATTAATGAGAAAAAAAATGAAATCGAAAACGATTGTAGCATCAGGCTGCAACATAACAAAACTGAAAAAAGTGAAGGGGGTCTGAATACTTTCTGAACCCCTGTGCTCAGGAATAATTACATTGCCATAGCTCTTTAAACAATTACAATTAAAATGATTACAATTACCTTAATTATTGATTTAGTTTAGTTAATATTTTAAAATGTGACTTTTCTTTTTTGCAACATCTCACAGTACTATAAAGTGGATTTCTGTGTTTTTTTCACTGTTGGCTTTTACCTTCTGCTCACCCTGCACACAGTATTATAGTGTATTATAGTGGGTGTACTCTGGCTTTATTCTTTTTTTATACCACTCACAGAGATATTTTGTAAAGTAAATTTTTCTCAACTTTTAGTTGTAATGGAGTAATTTTAGACTCTCTGAAGCTGAATCTCCACTACTTAGAATGACACACCTCCCTGTGACTTCTAGTGTAATGTTCTTATCTAAGATTATCATCTTTTACATCATGTCCTGGAGATTTAATTGATCTTATGTCATTACTGTAAGCATTGGTAGTGATCAATTTCTTTGTTAACCCAGGTTTTCTTTATTAGGCTGTGTGCACGCTCCCATTTAAAAAAAAAAAAAGAGATGTTTGACGTGCCATTTGAATCTAAAAGACCGGTTGTAGGCTGCCACTTCAGTTAAGAGAAAGTAGTTGTTACTGAAGACCTATGATGAACATAAAAAAATTATTATGATAAAAACAGAAAATGCTACTGGAAGTAAGCAAGAGAGAAGTGTTAGCAGACAGTTGTTAATATTGTAAATTTATTTCTGCACTGCTGCTCATTTTTCAATTTTATTAACATAACAGTAGACAATTTTCTAAATTTAGTGCAATATCAGCAGTTAAGAAGAAATCAGGGCAAACATAAAACTATCTTCAGGCAAGCATGGCTTTGTAGCATTGTTAAGATATGGCTAAACAGATTTGCATACCCAACATATTCTCTCAGATGAGATTTTTATATTGCTCAAAGACATTATAGAGCCAGGAAAAGAGCTAGTGAAAGGGTGCCACTTTTCACAGCTGATTTTAAAGTGAATTCATTAACCTTGCGTTTTAGTAAATCCCTTAAGATAGTACATTCAGTGATAATTAGAGGTAGCCAGTGGAACATATGCTAGAAAATGTTCTACAGAGTATGGACATTAGTGTTCTTTTCTAGTAAACCGACTTCCTGGTTGCTGTCTGCATGTGTGAATGTGTATAAAATAAAGTAATCATACAGCGATGCCAGACTTACCAAATGTTATTGGACTGAATAGATCAAATTCTGATGGGAGTCATTTGAGAAATTTGGGACACTCAGAAATGTGTTCAGCATTTTACAGCCAGAGTTTCCAGTGAAGATGAAAAACATGTAGTAATATGTAGTCCTTAGATATTTAACTTATCTGAGTTTTAATTCTTTTTCATCCCACAGATTTGACATACAGTAACAGTTAACTTGTGTATGTAATGGAATTGTAGCTGCAAAGCATGCAGAGCTTCACAGTGTTTTGCAAATAGACAGATTCATTTTGTGTGTAGATTCTCAAACGATATCATGTGTAATAACTGCTAAAAGTTTATGATTTGTAAGAAACCAAACTCTTGAAAATCAGTTGAAAATTCTTTGAATTATCATGACTTTAAATTGTGTAGAGACCTCTGTCTCTATAGATATGTATGCATTAGGAGGCTTCCTGAAGGTATCATTCCAATGAACAGTAGCAACCAATGCATCATACATGAGTAAATCTATGTGCCAAGATACATCTTTAGTTGAGTACAGAACATATTATTATGGCACCACATCATTTGAGAAATTACCTTGAAGGTTCTTCACATAAATACTGAACTTGGGAAGACGGGTTTCCATTACTATACAGTTTACTGCCAGAACGAACTACAACACAGTTTGAACTTGCAGTCACTCATTCAGCTAAGAGACTTTAAAGCTCTACTACAATCTACATTCACTTATTCTATCTGAACTAGAGATCCATGATTGTTGTCTGGATTGAGTAAGCTGTTTTATTATAATTGTGTGGTTGTAGCTATAGGTTTCTATACTCAGGCATCACTTTCAAATAAGATTTTGCTCAGGTGAGACTTCCTGTCTAAATAAAAATAATTAATTAATTAATTAATTAATTAAATCACAATATGGCCTGGTCATGCACGATGCTATCATACAATCAGTCTAGTGGCAGTCGTGATATCAACAGGAGAAATCCATGCTGAACTAATGATAACCTATGCTGTAGGTGTCACACCCATACCACCTTACCAAGTTTGTACCCTTCTTGAATATGGAATGAATTCTAGCACTAGAATGACAGCTAAAAGCACCAGACTAACTGTACTGCACACACAAATCCTTGATGATGTGAGCTCATCCATAGCGTATACCTAGTTCGCCATAGAACTGTGGTGATAACTTTGGCAGGCTGCACCCAATTACATCCCATTAATTTCTTTGGTTCAAATTGTTTGTTGTTGATTGGCAACAAATATTGATAACGATTGTTGCCAAAAGATAAAGATATGGTATATAGACACACACATAACACATAAAATTCTACAAAATTGAAAGTAAAAATTGAACATGCATTTGCCTCAGTTAGTTTCAGTTTCCAGCAATTAAAACAACACTGTGCACATATTTGTTGTGCTGCTGTGCATGCAACACAATAAATACGTAAACTTTTGTATTTGTGTTTTTCTCTGTCTGTATGTGTGTGTGTGTTTTATCCACACAAAAATGGATAAAGAGGACTGCACAAGACTACTTTATTTGGTCTATGAGGGCAGCCTGATGGTAAAATGCACCAGTAACTGAGTGACCAGAAGGAGAAAAACCACAGCGTTTACACATATGCTGCGGAATCAGTACAGTCGCTGAATGTTGCAATCAGGCCACTATGTGGTTGCTTCTCTCTCCCTCTCAATGAACACCACTGAAGCACTGCCACAGCCGGCAGGAAGACTGCCCATTTACTGAGCAGCTTTAAGACTGAGGGAAAACTATCTAATGTATGACTAAACATTTGCTAGCTGTGTCAAAAAAAAAAAAAAAAAAATCATGTTTGAATTAATGTAATTGAAGATAGGTTTGTTAAGTTGGTGTTAATATTAACACTATAGTGTACACTCTACACATATATACTTTATGACTGTATACAGTATATGCAACAGTGAACCCACTAATCATAAGATCTCCTTAACACAGACTCAGACTGTTTGCAATATAATCTATGTCTAACCGTGTTTATTTACACGCAGCTCACACCGTATAAACAACAAAATGCCGTGCACTATGACTGCTTGGCAAACCTAAGCACACACACACAGAAACGTCTTAACTGGGCTGAATATGCAGCCTGGTATGGCTGTGTCTCCTTCCTGCAGTCCGTGTGCATGAGGCTCGAGGTCCCAGCATGCTACTGCGTATAAAGAGGAGAGGTTGATCAGTGAATTTGCATAACCTCTGACAATCAACCCTCCATGCCACTGCTCCCTTAATCACTCTGGTCCACCTCTCCTCCTGCAGCTGAGCAGAAACCACCACTGCTACCACAGTAGCCACCATCTTTTATTTATACCATCTTTACAATGTTAATATTTAAAATAATGCATGGTATGTTTCCTTGCAGATAGGGTTGACTGAGTTAAAACAATGGTAAAATACTTAGTTAGCTGATGTTGTGAGCTAGCGTGGAATTATAGTTTTATTAACACTACCTAGACATTTTATTAGGTATACCTTGCTAGTACTGGGTTGGACCCCCTTTTGCCTTCAGAGCTGCCTCAGTTCTTTGTGGCATAGGTTCAAGAAGGTGCTGGAAACATTCCTCAGAGGTTTTGGTCCATATTGACATGATAGCATCATGCAGTTGCTGTAGATTTATCAGCTGGATGTCTATGATGCAAATCTCCCATTCCATTCCATTCCAAAGGTGCTCTATTGGATACAGATCTGTGGGGTCCATTTGAGTGAACTCACTGTAATATTCAAGAAAGCGACTGGAGGTGATTTGAGCTTTGTGACAAATCTGCCAGCAAAAGATGGTTACAGTGGGGTCATAAAGGGATGGACATGGTCAGCAACAATACTCAGGCAGGCTGTGGCATTTAAACAATGGTCCATTTGGGGGGCCCAAAGTGTGCCAAGAAAATATCCCCCACACCATTATACCACTACCAACCACCATCCCAAACAGTTGATATAAGGCAGGATGGGTCCATGCTTTTATGTTTTTTATGCCAAATTCTGACCCTACAGAAATCAAGACTCACCAGATCAGGCAATGTTTCTCCAATCTTCTACTGTCAAATTTTGGTGAGCCCATGCAAAGTGTAGCCTCAGTTTCCATCTCTTGGCTGTCAGGAGTGGCACCTGGTGTGATCTTCTGCTGCTGTAGCCCATCTGCTTCAAGGTTTGATGTATTGTGTGTTCAGAGATTGTAACGATTGGTTATCTGACTTGCTGTTGCTTTCCTATCAGCTCGAAGCAGTCTGGCCATTCTCCTCTGACTTCTGGCATCAACAAGGCATTTTCACCCAGAAAACTGCCGCTCACTGGATATTTTCTCTTTTCAGACCGTTCTCTGTAAACCCTAGAGATGGTTGTGTGGGAAAATCCCAGTAGATCAGCAGTTTCTGAAATACTCAGACCAGCCTGTCTGGCACCAACAACCATGCTGTGTTCAAAGTCACTTAAATCACCTTTCTGTCCCATTCTGCTGCTCAGTTTGAACTTTAGCAGATTGTCTTGGTTTCTAAGATACAGTGGCAAGTTTACATACATTAGTTAACTATGACTGGGCACAAATAACTTGGGATTTGACCTCTCATAGCTTTACATGTAATCAGTGACTTGAAAGTGTCACGTAGCCAGTATAATGACCTTTTTCAGAACCTGAGTCAAAACCCTGTTGGTAGTGGTGAGAACTCTGAGTGACATTCTAAATATCAATGGCACCTTCCACATTACAAATATGAATTATATCAACTAATACATCTACCTACCTGGACAAAGCAGTCTGTGTTTATATGTATATTCCCTTCTCATGTCCTGAGATGATGAGTAGCAGCACACAGCCTGTTTGATATTTTCCAGATTTAAGTCTAGACAAATGTGTGACCTGAGTGAATTTCTGTGCAGACAGTTATTTCACTTCAATAATGTCTAATTGCTTCACAAACAGTTGCTTAATTGGCTGCCTCTGCTGACATCACATACAGTAAAGTGAAGGAGCAATGGCAAAGTGCGTTTGTGAGTCAGTAAAAAATTGAAGAGTTTACATATTCCATTTCACTGTGTCTGTATGTTTTTTATATGCTTTGCCTATGCAGGTACAGTTCTATTTTGGTGTGTACACATATGCAAGGGGTCTCTAGGTTACTTTCTCTTTGTCTGTGTACTGCTGCCAGTCGTCCATGGACAAGCGTGTGTGAGTGGGTGACTATGAGCTTATTTATAGTGTGGGCTGGATGGTAGGATGAATTGAGAGATTTAGATTCAGATGGGTTTATGGGGTGAGGAACACTCATGATTCGATGACTTTATTAGAAGGCAGAGGGTTGTGTTGTTCTAATAGAGCATCAAAGCCCCCAAACCCATGAAACATCCATTGCTAATGAAGATAAATGGAGCTGCAAATGGTTGAAGTGCTTCAGGTGATTGATGTCTGACTGAGGAGCTTACTGTGATAGCCTGTTTACAGTTTTACTATGACTGGCTGACAGATGATAGCAATATAGTATGTAGTATATCTAGTATGCACTGTCAAGTTTAATTGTTAAACAAAGATGGCTGTATTTGAAAGAGAGCTAATTTAGGAAAATTAGGAAATCTAGGAAACATCCTTTGCACTAGTGGGGATGTTCTCAGACCTGGTTTCTGGTTTGGAACTGCTTATTCTGTGCAGGGCTGAGGCTGTTCTGTTAGCATTCTGCCTTTGCAATGGTTTCATGTGTTTGTGCTGCAGTTCAGTTCAGCAGCCCGTTGGCCTGTTGTGTACTCAGTGATGAAAGACATGCACAAAGAAAAGGACATACATAAAGTGTACAAGAAAACTGGGTGTATGCATTTAATGAAATATGATCCTGCCCATTTTCTAGAGGGCTGTGTGCATAATTGTTGGCAACACAGAGAATAATTAACAGTTGCTGAAACATTAGGACTAGATGTGTCTGTGAAATCCACTTTCCTCACCCTCAGCTCTGGGTTTGAAGTTTCCAGCTGTGGGAGGCTTATGAGGGCCATATGTGATCATAGACTATTGATTTATCTACTGTATTGCAATAATGCACAGTGGACACTGCTTCTGGATGTGAGTGATATGCAGTGATATTCTCTATTAGCAAGTGGAATTTTCTTTTTAAATCACAGACAGAAAGAACAAAGAGAAAACTGTATGTGAGGGGCCACTCATGCCTCTATGTGAGAGTGCTATGGGTGCTTCCACGGCCCATAAACTTTATGGTGGTGTAGAGCTGATGTTAAAAATTGAGATATTTTTCTCATTAATATACCCTTAATATTTTTGTACTCTGTCATTATACACAAAATAAAAACATGTTTTTATTATTAAGTTTAAATTGTTTTGGTAAATTTATTAAACATATAAAAAAAAAACGTAAGTCTCTGGCTTACCAAAAGTATTCAAACTCTTATCTATGGCTCCAGATTGTGGTTCATCCTGTTTAAGGGAGAATTCTGGTTCATCTTTAGGTGGTTTACTTTTTATTAAAGTGTCATGCTAACTTCTGCTAACTGTTTACTAATCACCAAAATTTTCACTGGTATTTGTCTATGTGATTGAAGGTCTGAGAGGTTTCTGTTTGGTGTGTGTTCATACTGGACACTGGATATTAGCAAACCATGTAAACAGGATTGCGAAGTAAAAAGTGCACTGATTGTTTGTCATAATCACTAGCTACACTTGCAGCTAGCACTGGCTAGCTTTTAAGAATCACACTTACATATGGACTGTTATATTTTTCTTTTATTATTAGCTTTGCGTGCTGTTTTTAGATTTTCTCTTGGTCTTGTGTTTGTGACAAAATATAACATTTTTTGGTCAGTTCATCTGTGGTCTTAGGACACACGGCTTTCCTTTTTGTAAAAGCTTTTACTGACTCTATATAGAGCTGAGCATCTCCAGGTTGGAGATGCTCAAAACTAAGGAAACATTAACTGTAGCTACACAGCTTTGATTCTTCTTATTCCTTACCACATGGAAAGTTTCTGAATCTTGCATCAAGATTCAGTTTTTCTCCTCAGTCAGCAGCAGAGCAGTGAGTACGGGATTCCCGAGACATGTTGTATTTCAGGACGTCCTCTTGTGTTTCAGTTTTTACTTCCATCCTCTGAGTCTCCATGGAGTAAAGTACCATGGCATTTTCCTGCTGAGTATCCTCAGAAGACAAAATCAGAAGAACTTATGGCTGTAGAAAGAGTCAACCACAGCAAGCAAATGATTCATATGCTGATGATTAGGTTCACTGGCAGGTTTTCCTTGATTTGTGTGACTCTGGCAATGTTGGCATGACCCTTAAAAGCTGCAACAGCCTCAGTAATAGGAAATATGGCAGGTTGAAATGTAATTATTCTTGAGATATGTCAAGAATGTGACTAGAATCCACCTGTGGCAAACTGAATTTGTCAGTCATTTACAAAGGTGTGTGTGTGTGTGTGTGTGTGTGTGCGCGCGCGTGTGTGCATGTAAAAGGTACTACATTTCACGCTGCATGTTAGGACAAACATCAAACCATGAACTCCAACAAACTCTATGATTAAACTTTGGCCATGTATTGATCAGGGCAAAGGTATAAAGCTCTCAGTGCTCCCAGGAACACATTATATCTATTTTAAAATAAAATCTGCAATACAGTAAAGTATGCAAAAAGTGAAGGTGTCTTTCAGTACTGCACATGGCTACTTAAATGGAAAACTAAAGAAGGACGGGAATGGAATGAACAATTGGCCCTGCAACAGATATATAAAAAATATTCCGTAGTATTTAGAAAATGATTAAACTTAAGTTGTATTAAGTATTATAAGCAAAAAATAATTTAAAAGCAATTCCAGCTTAAGGTCCTTAATGGCTTCACTGGATAGGGTGATCGATACAGTTGAAAGCGCTGCAAAAAGTGAACTTTGACCTGTTGATTATTTTATTCAGCAGGTAAAGGTTGTGGTTGCAGGTAAAGTGGACAAGAATACATCATTAACTGAAGTGATGAAATCAACATAATGATCCAATCAACACTCCTCAGTAGAAGAAAGCTGGAGAATTTTTCACCCCACTCGACCATAGAATAAGCAAAGTGTACTCATTTTTATAAGAGGGCTTCTTCTTATATGTTTCTACACTTGCTCAAATCCCTCTGCAGTGTCCTTGAGAGCTCACTTCTAACTATACTGTTGACGGGGTGGTTGATCCTTGAAGATGCATTCTTGTTGTATAGGATGTTTTCATTGCGATGGTTTCCTCAGCTTGTTCTTAAGCTCATGACTTCTCCCCCACATAAAGATGTGGCTTACATAACAGCTGGCTGTACCTCCATGCTTTAACCCCTCCACATGAACAGTGTTTAATCTGTCTCTTACTTTTTCCTGCCTACATCTCTCTTTCTCTGTACTCTCTTCAGTATCATCCTTCTACTTCTTCTACTCCAGCTTAGTGTGAGGCAGCCAGTGCTGCTCTCTTGTTGTAATTACAGAGGTATTTGGGATGATGCCAGAAATGTCAGTGGCTACTCCTGTGAGTGTGTGTGTTTTCTTGGTATTAGTGCTGTCAGAGAAATGTTGGCAGCGGTTGCATGGTTAAAGTCAAAACCCTACAAATCCTGCTGGCAGTTGTGAGTTAACATGGTCATGCTGGGGCCAGCTGGATGGGATGCTGTCACAGCATGAAGCAGAGTGTTGCATCCAAAAAAAAAAAAGAAAAAAACCCACGAATATGTTTTAAAGGTAACTAAAGAATAACCTTTTTAACACCACTAGCTACTTTTACTGATAACAGCCACCAGACCACTGTCAACCTATTTAAACAAATTTAAGGTGGTTTGACATTTTGTTTAAAGATACAAGTTTGCAAACTTCTGTCATTATGAACATGTTACACATGATTAGATCCATTCAATTTTCCACAATTCTACCATTCATTTTACATGAAGCACAATTCAGATTTACTGGCATGATACACAAACTACGTGGTAACAGTCATGTTCAATCCTCAATTACTGATACCCATCAAGTCTGTTAAGAGCCACAACAAATAATACAAGCAAACGCTCCCAGTTTGGAAGGCCAAATACAGTAGCTTGTTGTAAGTCTTTTCCTGGTCAGTGATTCATAATTATAGCCAGTCATTTTTCCTTTCAATACACAGCAAGCGTAGGTAGTTTGGTTGGATTTTAGCCAAACTATATGAATGCATATCCTGGGGAATTCCCTCCTTTTACATGGAGTGAAAGCCTGCAGCGTAATTAGCAGCTAAAATCAAACCATCAATGTTTTAAATTATAGTAAAATGTTTTATATTTATTAAAAGACTTCAATATGTTTTTCAGTGAATAAATGCAACCGGCACAACTTGGCCAGGCAGGGAAACCAGTGACATCACAAACCTAAGTCACTGTTTCACATAAAGTTTGCTTAGAGGTTCGAAATTTTATATAGTTGTGGACAAAGTGAAGCAGGTAAATGGAGATTTGCATAGTTCTGACATAAAGCATGTTCTAGTTACTGTGATTTCAATATGAGTTATTATAG
>VUQI01038979.1:0-13638 GCA_015106735.1 Paratilapia polleni | reverse complement strand
AATGCAAAGCGTCGGATGCGGTGGTGAAAAGCACACCACCACTGGACACTTCTCCGTCTGGCAATCCGATGGACGAGTCTGAGTTTGGTGGTTGCCAGGAGAACAGTACTTGTCTGACTGCATTGTGCCAAGTGTAAAGTTTGGTGGAGGGGGGATTATGGTGTGAGGTTGTTTTTCAGGAGTTGGGCTCGGCCCCTTAGTTCCAGTGAAAGGAACTCTTAATGCTTCAGCATACCAAGACATTTTGGACAGTTTCATGCTCCCATCTTTGTGGGAACAGTTTGGGGATGGCCCCTTCCTGTTCCAACATGACTGTGCACCAGTGCACAAAGCAAGGTCCATAAAGACATGGCTGTTTGGTGTGGAAGAACTTGACTGACCTGCACAGAGTCCTGACCTCAACCCGATAGAACACCTTTGGGATGAATTAGAGTGGAGATTGCGAGCCAGGCCTTCTCATCCAACATCAGTGTCTGACCTCACAAATGCACTTCTGGAAGAATGGTCAAAAATTCCCATAAACACACTCCTAAACCTTGTGGAAAGCCTTCCCAGAAGAGTAGAAGCTGTTATAGCTGAAAAGGGTGGGCCGACATCATATTAAACCCTATGGATTAAGAATGGGATGTCACTCAAGTTCATAAGCGTGTGAAGGCAGACGAACAAATACTTTTGGGAATATAGTGTATAACTCAGTCTCTGCAAATAGCTGGAAGTCTGCAAAACTGCCCATTTTAATAGAGGTTTCATACTCAGTGCCTCCTCTAACTGTTGCACATGCTGACTCTTGAGTGAATCCTGAATGCATTAGGAGGATACTATAAAGTGTAGTAGTGTATGGATGAATATAATGTTACTTTATAGACATCAATGGATGTTGACTTGGATGACTCAGTGTTCAGCATTACATGTGGATACACACCATTTGTACTGTACTGAATTTAATGTATTCAATACATAATATTAATGTAGTATCTAAATGTAAAAAAAGGCTTCTAGAAACTACACCTCTCACGACTTGTCATGTGAGTCAGTCCAAAGCCAGTCTTGGCGAGCTGCTCACACCCAAGCTGTTCATGCAGTGCCATACTGTGCCATGTACCTTACTGGCAAAGGTCATATGCCAACAAACAGCAGTGGCAACAAAAACAATCCCAGATGAAACACACACTGAGAGAGGGAGCACAACACTGACAAACCACACTCCTAATTTGTTCCCAGTATCTTTTCATACCTACCCCTCTTTTTTTAGGACCCATGGCACTAGCTGATAAAATTTAACTGATAGTGTTTCTGAAGACTAATGCTCTAAATGCTCATTAAAGGATATTTTGGGATGAGTTATGTGTGAAAAATAAGCATTATGGTGATGACAAAACTGTATTATGTGGAATCATACTGAACTTAGATATCACACATAGAGGTTACACACATAGTTGTGATTTGTTCCAGAAGAGATTTTGGATATTGATTTAGTTCTGTCAGTATGTTTACTGCCCACCCTTCAGAAAAATGAAAATATTCATCATCAAAACATGTGATGGAATCTCTAATGAGTAATAAGTCAGGCCGTCGGCTCTCTATGAACAGAATAAACTCTGGTCCGCACCTAGCTGGCCTTGCATAAACACATACTGAGAGAAATGGAGCTATGTTTAGGTAACTTGTGAACATTAGTAGCCCAAAGTTGAAATTTGTGAGAAAGATTTTTAACAGATTTTTAACCCAAGGCTGTGGACCTACATCTCTGAGTTCACCATAAACTGCAGCTTCGGTGACCAAAGTCTGTGTCTGAATTTACCCAGTTACAGGCCTGTACTTACATGAACACACAAATAATTGTCTGTTGTGTACTTAAAATACACAGTTTTGTTTATATTCAGGGACATTTTATATATACTTAGCACAAAAAGTAAGGAAATTTGTGTTCGGTTGATTATTTCTTTGTTGTAACAATGCTTCTTGGCAGCCTGTTTCCCTTTAAATGGTGCCACATTTGTAAGGAAAATGCATTTGTGGGTTGAGCAGAAGAGTTGAGTATGTGGGTTGCGCCCATGAAGAGCATGCCAAATCTTCTCTGCCACTCTAGTGTTAATAGTATCCATAGCATCCATATAACTCTAAAATAAGTTTGTCTGAGTCTGAATATGTTATCCATGTCTAAGGTCATGCTCATACATTACTAATTCACTAGTAGTTTGATCTATTATGCAGTAATTAGGAGGATATAGAGGGAAAATTCTTATTTAATATCTTATACAGTAGTTGTAGAATAAGTGCTTTATAGTCACTAATAAAAAGCAACTAAGCTAATAATAGGCAACCAGTTATGCTGAATATGTGTAGTACTCTTGTTTTTTTATTTTGCTACATTTTAAAAACATAAGCTAGGTGGCTGGATGGAACTAGTCCTTCTGTGTCCTGCTTCAGCCCATCTTGCACAATGTGTCATGCAATGAACCTTAAGGATCACAGTAATGTCACAGTGTATGGGGACCTTTATGGACTGTTGTGATTAGTTGCTAACAGAGGGAAAGGCCATTTGAGATGTGACATTCTATCAAATATACTGGAATACCCAGGCTTAACCCCTCATCGTTTTGATAAATGCTAAGAAAGCAGTGAATTGCCCACAAGGGGGTGTGGGCCCTTCGCAATCCAACTGAAGTCCAAGTGTTATATCTGTAATATTCTTCATTACAGAGCTAAATAATACGGTCATCAAATGGATTCCCTAGAGAGCATACACTTCAGTGTAGCCCTTACATTGTATGTATTCATTATGTATTTATATGGATGTTTTAAACTAGGGACAGAGTTACAACTGTTAAACTGATGCGTGTGATTTAGGGGTGTAAGTTGTACCATGTCTGTTCCTGTTGGTGTTCTGTCAATAAAATCATAGTGTGTGTTATGTTAACATCCTTTTTAATATATGCCACTGTATTCCATTGCATTGTATCCTGAAAACTCGAATTTAAGTCTACAGACATTTACTGCCAGTCACCGAGGACATGATACTAACCATGAAGCGAGCTAGAGTTGAGTGACTCTCTTCATGTCTAGATACAGTCATGGTAAAAAAAAAAGTACACTCTCTGTCAATTTACATATCAGAACATAATAAAAATAATCTGGTCCTTAACAGGTCTTAAAATTAGATAAATACAACCTGAGATTTCATTATGTGGTTAACAAAAACTAAGCCAAAATGCAGAAGCATTGTGTGAGAAACGTAAGTAAACCTCATGATTCAATAGCTTGTAGAACCACACTTAGCAGCTGTAACTTGAAATAACTTATTAAATAAGTATTATTTTTAAGTAATTATTTTCTGCATGGCTTTATCAGTCTCTCACATCATTGTGGAGGAATTTTGGCCCTCTCTTGTTTACAGTTTTGCTTCATTCCATTGAGGCATTTGTTTATGCAGAGCTCTATTCAGTTCCTACCACAGCATTTCGGTCTTGACTTTTATATTGGGCCACTGCAACACCTTGATTCTCTTCTTTTTCAGCCATTCTTTTGTAGATTTGCTGGTATGCTTGGGATCGTTGTCCTGTTGTATGGCCCAATTTGGGCCAAACTTTAGCTGTTGGACAGATGGCCTCACATTTGACTCTAGAATACTTTGGTATACAGAGGAGTTTATGCTTGACTCAGTGACTGCAACGTGCCCAGGTCCTTTGGCTGCAAAACAAACCCAAACCATTACCCCTCCACCACCATGTTTGACAGTACGTATGAGATGGATGTACTGATATGTTGTCTTTGGTTTTCTCCAAACATGGCGCTTTGCATTATTGCCAAACATCTCCACTTTGGTCTTATCTGTCCAAAGGACATTGTTCCTGAAGTCTTGTGGTTTGTTCAGATGCAACTTTGAAAAACTAAGATGTGCTGACATGTTTATTTTTAGAGAGAAGAGGCTTTCTCCTGGCAACCCTTCCAAACAAGGCATACTTGTTCAGTTTTTTCTAATTGTACTGTCATGAACTTTAACATTTAAATTGCTAACTGAGAACTGTAGAGTCTGAGATGTAGCTCTTGGGTTTTTTGCAATTTCTCTGAGCATCTTGGGGTGAACTTGATAGGGTATCCACTCTGAGGACGATTGGCAACTGTCTTGAATGTTTTCCACTTATGAATAATCTTTCTCACTATAGAATAATGGACTTCAAATTGTTTGGAAATGACATTATAACCCTTTCCAGATTGATGGGCAGCAGCAATTGCTTCTTTAAGATCATTGCTGATGTCTTTCCTCCTTGGCATTGCTTTAACACACCTGAATGCTCAAGACCAGAAAACTGCCAAAACTTCTGCTTTTATAGAGGTGGTCACAATTGCCGATAATGATCAATTAATCAAGTGCATCTGATTAGCCGCAACTGGCTGCTATTTACCATTATCTTAATTCCTATGGAAGCAGTAAGAGTGCTCTTAGTTTTTCATACACTCCCTCTACATTTTGGCTTGGCTTTTGTAATGGATCAGTGTACTATGTCATGTCTTATAGTTCATCTGAGGTTGTATTTACTGAATTTGAAGATTTGCTGAGGACCAGATTATTTCTATTATGTACTGATATGTAAAATCTTAGAATTTAAAGAGTTTGACCATTTGCCTCAGTGTGTGTAACTGTGTGTGTGTGTGTTGTGTCTGCATGTGAGATTGTGAAGCAAAAGATCAATGTTTCCTGGGGAGTGATGATGAACTCACTCAATGGGTAATGAATTGTGGTAACATTATGCAAGTATTATGCTAATCAGCCAATCAGGTTTGATTGCACCATAGAGGTGTGTACTCTTGCTAATGTTGAGAAGACTGCTAATCACAAAATGATTAGCACTGGGAATCCTCTCCTTCAAACCACAAAGACTGCTCTCTCCCTGTCTCTCTCTCTCTAATACTCAGACATACAGCAAAGTCAGTTGGGTGGGACTGAAAGTGCAGGTGTGTGTGTGTGTGTGTGTGTGTGTGTGTGTGTGTGTAATTTGAAACCCTGGGTTACAAAGACTTCATTTATTAAAGATTTCACCCTTGATTGGTTTTGTCACTTATCTTGCTGCCTTACACATGCGGATGCATGGACTCCGGTCAGCCATTTCGGTCAAGCTTACTTGTGGGTAGGGCCTTTTTTCAATAGTGACATCTGAAAGTTAAAGCCATTGATTGCAATGTGTTGGACAATATTCATTAAAAAAAAAAATACACACTGCCCATATTTCCTCTATATTTATATTTAAGTGTGTTTATGTACACCACTCAAGAGGTTGGGGTCACTTAGAAATGTTTCCTTCATGTTGAAAGATCATCACCTTTGGTTTTTATCTAATATACCATATAATTAATAAGAAATGTTGTAAAAGACAAATCAATCATGTTAGTACAGATGAAAACTGTTGGCTATTTGAGTGTGTCTGGAGCAAGTCTGTAGACCCCACAACCCCAGTCCAAAAAAGTTGAGTAAAATATGATTAAAAACAGAATGCACAATAGAACAAATTTAAGACGGCAGTGTTTACCACTGTATAGAATCCCCTCTTCTTTTAACAACAGTCTGTAAACGTATGTGAACTGAAGAGACCAGTTGCTGGACTTTTGGGAGAGGAGTGCTGTCCCATTTTTGTCTGATATAGGATTCTAGCTGCTCAACAGATCTGGACTGTGGGTGGGTCAGTTCCGCACCCGGACTCTTCTACTACGAAGTCATGCTGTTGCAATAGATGCAGTATTGTCTTCCTGAAATATACAAGGCCTTTACTGAAAAAGATGTCATCTGGATGGGAGAATATGCTGCTCTAAAACTTGCATTTACCTTTCAGCACTTAAGGTGCCTTTCCAGATGTGCAACCTGCCAATTCCAATGCACCCCCATACCATCAGAGAAGCAGGCTTTTGAACTGAGCACTGATAACAAGCTGGATGGTCCCTCTCCTCTGGATGACACGGCGTCCACATTTTCCAAATAGAATTTTAATTAGTCTGGCCACAGAACAGTTTCCCCCTTTACCTCAGTCCCTTTTAAATGAGCTTTGGCCCAGAGAAGATAGGGATCATGTTCACATATGGCCTCTTCTTTGCTTTAGAGCTTTAACCTGCATTTGTGGATGGCAGAAATCCTAGACAGTGATTTCTTGAAGTGTTCCTGAGCCCATGCGAGATTTCCAGGACAGAAACATGCCTGTTTTAATGCAGTGCCACCTGAGGGCCCAAAGATCACAGGCATCCAGTATTGATTTTCGGGTTTGTCCCTTGTACACAGAGATATCTCCAGATTCTCTGAATCTTTTGATGATATTATGTACTGTAGATGATGACAAATTCAAAGTCTACTCAATTTTACATTGAGGAACATTATTCTGAAATTGTTCTACAATTTATAGACGTAATTTTTTGCAGGTTGGTGAACCTCTGCCCATTTTTACTTGTGAGAAACTCTGCCTCTCTAAGATGCTCTTTTTATACCCAATCATGTTACTGACCTGTTGCCAATTAACCTAATTAATTGTAAAATGTTCCTCCAGTTGTTTCTTTTTAGTACCACTTACTTTTCCAGCCTTTTTTTTGCCCTCATCCCAACTTATTTGAGATGTGTTGCTGCCATCAAATTCAAAGTGAGCTAATATTTTTCATGAATTAGTAAAATGTCTCAGTTTAAATTTTTGATATGTTTTCTATGTTCTGTTGTCAATAACATATAATTGTATTCTGTGTTTATTTACATTTTACACATCCCAACTTGTTTGGGATTGGGGTTATAATCGACTTTGAGGGAAGAACGTGGTGGTGGTGGTAGGGTGTTCACATCTGGATGGTCCAGGGTCTGTCATCACTTTCCTCACTGTGAATGAAAACTGTCATAAAATTGCACTTTAAGCTGCAGCCAAACTGTTTTAGCAACTAAAGTGACTCAGTGGGATCATTTATGACCCCATTTTATTTTATACAGAAATACGTTTTTGGCTTTATTATGTGCTTATCATACCAAAACAAACAAAATTTCATTTATTTAGACAATCATTGTCTGTTACTTCTTACTAGACAAATATTTGTTTAAAAAAAAAGTAGAAAAAAAATCCATTTTAAAATTCAATTCACTCAAACTTATGTATGAGTTAATTCTGTATGTACAACACGAAGTCAGAAAAGGACGGTATGGAAGCAAATGAAGTGATTCTTAAATTTACTTTGAGTTTTATTTCATTGCAGACAGGATGAGCCCAAGATATTTCATGTTTTTTTTTTCTGATCAACTTAATTTCTTGTTAATATACATCCAGGGTGCGATTAGTGAAAGAAACTGAGGGGTCCGTCCCCCACACATTATATAAAATAATTATGAACAATTATAGAATAATTAGGAGTATTATGAACTTGACATATAATCACAGCTTTTACAAGAATACTGTTTCCTCTTTAGACAAGGTGATCCAGTGACAGGTAACAATACAAAAGGTTTAACATGCAAGAGTTAAATGCCCCTTCCACTTAGCACTATTTGGCCAGCTTCAATATTTAATAAATAAGATCAAATGTCAACAGCACAAAATGCTGTCAATTTAAAAATATTAGGCTAAATATATATCGGTAGATTCCTACACTTAGAAAACTTAGAAAATAGTCTGCTTTGATGACGGACTTTTTCTGCTTTCCTACAGAGCGTCGTCTGCAGCACGTCACCCTCTTTTACCCACATCCACAAATCTCCGAATTAATAAGTATGTGAAAACGACCTGGCTTTTAACATGTTCTACAGCATCATGAACTGCAGGTTCTAACTTGTGAATGATGTTGTGGATGACGGTAAGATTAGGCTTGATCTTTTTACACAGCTGCACCATCACGCAATTATGCACTAACAAACTGCGCGTAATTTCTTCAGAGATTCCCTTAACAGCAAGATTTTTGGCAGGATGTTGCAGACAGCAGCCCGATGCATAAGCTGCAATTGAACAAATTGAAAGAACAAGCTGTACAGCTCACCTTTGCAGGAAATTCTGACACTTAGGCAAGTGGTTGACACACAGTATTTCTAGGATTTTACTGAGTCTCCTGATGCTCTGAATCAGGTTCATTTTTCTCTTCTATTTAGTTAACATACTTTTCACTCTGCAACAGCGGTGCTTTTTGGCTTAATGAAAAGCTGGAATGAAACCGATCCTGATCCTCCTGCACAGTGTGATCTCTACTGTAACAGGATCGCAAGCACTGAAAGTGAAAGACATTTTCTCATTGGAGTGATGTTTGTGCTGCCGTTGCATTTCAAAATGTAGTGCAAAGAATTGGGATAGGGGGCTATCATTTCATTCCCACCGGGGATGAAAAATTATTCAGCAGAGGCAGGCACCTCACTGGCAAATTGCACCCTGTATGCATCTATTCCTGCAACACATTATAAAAAAAGCTGAGATGGTAAAGCATGTGGTAACCACTTTGTAATGTTGCCATTCCTTATCACAACATTTACAAGACATTTTGACACTGAGGATACCAAGCGATGAAGTGCTTCAGGTGTTATTTTGTCCCAGTCTTCCTGCAAACACGTCTTGTGATGTGCAATAGTACTGTGTCCTCATTGTAGCATTTTTCATTTCAAAATTCTCCACACATTCTCAACTGGGGACAGGTCAGGACTGCAAGAAGGCCATTCCAGTACCCGTTTCTGCTTCTTCCACAGCCATGCCTTTGTAATATGTGCACAATGTGGTTTTGCATTGTCTTGTTGAAAAATGCATGGAGGTCCCTGAAAAAGATATTGTTTTGAAGGCAACATATGTTGCTCTAAAATCTCAGTGTACTTTTCTGTATTAATGATTCCACTACAGAAGTATAAATTACCTTTGACAAGGTCACTGACACAACCCCATACTAAGACACCCTGGCTTTTGGACTTGTTGCTGATAACAGTCTGGGTGGTCCTTTTTGTCTTTGGTCCAGAGCAAATGATGTCCATTTCTTCCAAAACAGATCTGGAATACTGGTTTGTCTGTGTGATGGTCAATCCCAGATGCCTCTGAGCCCAGAGAAGTCGATGCTGCTTCTGGACATGTTTATCATAAGGCTTTTTTTTTTCTTGCACGGTAAAGTTTTGAGTGGCATTTGTGAATGCTGCAAAACTCCCTTGCCCATGGACTGGTAAATGGACTGGTACTTATATAGTGCTTTTCTACTCAGTTTTGAGTACTCAAAGCACTTCATACTACATGCCACATTCACCCAGTCATACACACATTCATACAGCACTTTTATCTATAAAAGCTGTCTGAGGGATTGTAGGTCAATGGTGTTCAGCTTAGGCTTGCACCCTTGCTCTTTACATACTTAAATTCCTCCATATTCCTTGAATCGTTTAATGAGATTAAACGATATCAACCACCAAGCACTGTAGCACTGTAGAGGGAGAAATATACATTCCTTCCAATCTTTCTTTGAGGAACATTGTTTTTAAACATTTCTACAACTTTCTCTTCATTTGTTGACAAACTGGAGAGCTTCTGCCCATCTTTGCACCTCAAAGACAGCCTTTTGTGGATACTACTTTTGTCCCAAATCATGATTATAATTACCTGTTACATCACCTGTTTCAATTTACACTATTATTTAATTATTTTACCTCATTACTGGCCCTAGTTTGCCTGCGTTCCAAGTTTTTGGAATGTGTTGCAGGCCTGAAATGTACAAATGAATGTATATTAACCAGTCAATGAAATATCTTGGGTTCATACTGTCAGAGAAATTTAAGAATCACTGTTATTTTTTTTCTTTTTAAATTAGCATTTTCCATACTGTGCCCCATTTTATGGTTTGGGGTTGTAGTATGCTAGTATTATTTTAACAGCAAAATGCACTATATATGAACTGTTGACTCCGTATTTGATCAATACAAATTTTAATGAAGTCATCTTAGTCAGGGTGTGTTACTCTAGGTCTATTAATCATGGTAACTGTAAAACATTACAATGTAGTGGAAAATTACAATAAAAACAAAGCCTATAATGTTTAAAAATCACCCCAAAAAACGTTCCATTATCCAGTACCAGTAACAGCTGAAATCTGTTATACTCATAGATATTTTAAAAGATGGACTTAGCTTAGTCATCACAAGTCATTAGCTAATGAGCGTACCCTGGATAATCCATCCATCCATCCATCCATTTTCTTCCGCTTATCCTATTCAGGGTTGCAGGTAGGGGCTGCCTATCCCAGCTACCATAGGGCGAGTGGCGGGGTACACCCTGGACAGGTCGCCAATCTGTCGCAGGGCTAACACAGAGAGACAGACCCCTGGATAATCCTTTTTTCTTAAACTTTGAGTCGCCAAAATTTTCAAAATGTATTTAATGTTTTATTCAGAATGACTCAAAATGAGTGACTAAGCCCATAAACTCATCTGGAAAGTGTCTAGAGAGGTCAAGTCCAAGAGCCGTTCTCCCATAGACGTTTTATAGGACCGGAACCACAGGTATCTCCCTCTGGTGGCCTTTGAAAAGAATGCAGATTTAAGGGTTCATTTTCCAGACCTGGAAGCTCTGTCCATCTTTTATGCTATTGTTATACTGCTGGAGTGGTATTGGACATGGGGCAGTTTTTAGATTCTAAAATAACAAATAACTGGTTTTTGAAGATGGAAATTATAAACTTTTCAGGGTTACCATTCTGGTAGCATTGTCAAAGCACAGTTTAGTGCCAATGTTCACTCAAGGCTATAGCTTTAGCAATAAAATTAGTAGTGTGTAGATAAATTAATTTAAGCATGACTTCAGAAGCTATGGATGCTGTGGATGAATGGATAGTTGGAATTTCAGTGGCTGTTTGGTTAGGTTTGGCACCAAACTACTTCAAAATATCTAGCGAAACATTGGCAGTGCCAGAAATTATTATTATTATTAATTAATGTATTTATTTTTTTGCTGGTCCTATGGGCTTACTTGACTTTTCAATGGGGATGCTCTGAAATCTACAACGTCCGGGAGACACAAACACATATACATATCAGTACCCCTTGCGCTAGACAAAAGGCAAGATATTCACCTCACAGGCTGTAGCAGATGCAAAAAGGCAAAAACCCTGCCTACAGAGAAGATAAAATTTCACACAATTATACCAGGGAGCGGTGCCAAAAGACACAGGTCTGTGCACATTTTAGCTTCGCATTCTGAAAGCAAAAACTCTGCCGTTAGTGAAATCATCTCAAATAATTTGAATTGTGTTCTACTGAGATAACTAAATGAATGATCATGGCATTGAGAAGTCATAATTTGTGTGTCAACAACCAAAAACATTACATTTATAACAGACAACAGAATAAAAAAACCCCACACACTTACAGTCTTCATAACACAACAATTTGAGTGCAAAGCATGGATGATTTTGCTGCTGTCCTGGGCCCTTGTTTTCTCTGTGTTTTTAGCAAACAGGTTACTGGTTCGAGAGTCACAAATGCTGTATTGCAGGTATTTTTTCATTGGCACAGACAAGAAAACCTGCACTCACAAGCTTAATGACATGTCAGGGATTGTTAGAGATATTCAAGTAAGTCTGTACAGGTCTATGAATGCATCTTTGTACAGCTATGTGAGGGACAGGAACTCCTAAGTGCTTGTGAAAATAGAGGACTGTTCTTTTCTTTGCAGTAGCCGGCAATTGTGGTGGACTCTGCAAACCCTTTGAGTTTTCCACACATAGATGGTGTAAAATGTGATCCATTATGATAAACTTACTTTTTTAAAGCTAACTGACTAAAAATTAGTTGTATGATAATTTTTTGTTTTGGTTTACTTTGATTATAGCTGAATTAAAATGTATGAAAACAAAATAAAAAAGGATGCCTTACGGTTGATCTACACTGGTTTAAGACCCTCACATAAACACCAAACAAAGAAAATAAAAATACTGCCCCTAAACAATTTTTTTTTTGTCTGTGAATGTGTGTTCATGCAGTCTGTGTGAGTGCCAGACCATGATAACAGCAATGACCTTTCAAAAGGCTGGAGAATTACACCATCTATCAGCTGTAGTGTGTGTATGTATCCTGTAAGCATCTAATTCTAATTTTAAAAACCTATTTTTTATATGTTTCACTCGAAAATGTGTGTGTGTGTGTGTACTTGTTTAGAGATCTTTGTGAGGACAAAAATTCGCATAAAACTATAGTTGTGAGGACCAACCAATTTGAAGGCATGTTGCTCAAAACGTGGTTTTAGGGTTACAATTAGGTTATGGTTAGGTTTAGGGTAAGGGTTAGGATTAGGCATTCATTTCTGATGGTTAGGGTAAGGGGCCAGGGAAAGCATTATGTCAATGGAGTTCCCCACTAAGATGTCACAACGAGTGTGTGTGTGTGTGTGTGTGTGTGTGTGTGTGTGTGTGTGTGTGTGTGTGTGTGTGTGTGTGTATTTGTGTCTGGACTGCTCTGTTTTTCATGTATGTGGTCCTGATGAATCTGAAGTGCTTCTATAGTAGGTTTCTTCCCACCTCTTTAACAAGCTTCCACCAGAAATAACATGAACCACATTAATGTGTCTGCCTCGCTGCCGCCATCAAGACCTGAACCGGTGGTTTCTGATTCCTTAAAAGTTGAAATTCTGAATTATTATTCTTTTTAAGAACTTTATTTCAACAAGGTTTACGGTGCATGCAAGCTGTTAATCAATAGTTACTCCTTTTATTATTATTGTAATACACCACACACGTCTCTATACATATACATTATATACATTGAAAGATTCAACTTTTCTGACAGTGTTGAGGTAATTTCATAGATAGAGAAATCTGAATAATAATAGTGTAGGGTCTTTACCCTACAATATAAAGCACATTAAGGCCACTGTTGTGAATTGGTGCTATATAAATTAAACTGAATTGAATTGAACTTTGTTTTTGCTTAGTGAACAAAGGCTAAAATGATTTTTCAAAATCACTTTCAGTGGACAAAGGTGTTCTTTGTAGGCTCTGCAAAGCTCTGCGCTGACAATAGCAAACAATATAGTGACACTATATAGGTGACAAATAATAGTGTTCAGCAATAGCCCTGCCCCCTAGCTATCAGCACACCTGCAGTTTATTGGCATCATATACCACTGAAGTGTTTGTATTTAGTTCAGCACACTGAATAAGACTTGAAACTGTTGTCAACCAGGTTTTTCAATTAATTTTATTAATTAATTAATTAATTTTAATTAAATTAATTTAATTAATTAAATTTTATTTGTACAGCGCCAAATCACAACAACAGTCGCCTCAAGGCGCTTTATATTTTAGGGTAAAGACCCTACAATATTAGACAGAAAAGACAGGAAACCCCAACAATCAGACGACCCCCTATGAGCAAGCACTTGGCAACAGTGGGAAGGAAAAACTCCCTTTTAACAGGAAGAAACCTCCGGCAGAACCAGGCTCAGGGAGGGGCAGCCATCTGCCGCGACCGGTTGGGGATGAGGGGAAACAGAAGAGAGCAGAGGGAGACAGGACAAAAAGGCACACCTATAGGAGAGAGACAGAGTTAATAATAGCTAATGACTAAATGCAAATGGTGTATAAAACACATGGAGAGTGAAAAGAAGTGAGGAAGAGGAAGTGCTCAGTGCATCATGGGAAGTCCCCAGCAGCCTAGGCCTATTGCAGCATAACTAA
>VUQI01038978.1:0-11668 GCA_015106735.1 Paratilapia polleni | reverse complement strand
TTCAGGGTCACCTGATCCAGCCCTAACTATAAACTCTATCAAAAAGGAAAGTTTTAAGCCTAATCTTAAAAGTAGAGAGGGTGTCTGTCTCCTGAATCCAAACTGGGAGCTGGTTCCACAGGAGAGGGGCCTGAAAGCTGAAGACTCTGCCTCCCATTCTACTTTTAAATACCCTAGGAACCACAAGTAAGCCTGCAGTCTGAGACCCAAGTGGTCTATTGGGACAATATGGTACTATGAGATATTTAACATATGATGGGGCCTGATTATTCAAGACCTTGCATGTGAGGAGAATGATTTAACAGGAAGCCAATGAAGATAAGCTAATATGGGAGAAACATGGTCTCTCTTTGATACTTTGACACTTCCAGGTCATTTCTCGAAGTTAGGAACCTTCCTAAGAAAAAGAAACTTTTCAGTGACAACCCTTGCTTTCATTTGATCACAGGATGATTTTACAGTGTGTGGAGCAAAGACAGTTAGCACTACAGGCGACAGAGATGATGTCTCAGTTACTGAATGAGTTAGATATCAAATAGAATGCCTTGTGTGATGTTATATTTCTAAAGTGAATTTCAATACATCATGTGCCTTTGGTGTGTGATGAACACATGAGATGAAATGTTGGGCTTCCTGTCAAAAATAAAGATGTTTATAAAATTAGTAAGTCTGTGTTTTTTCCACTAGCAATGGCAAGTATTCAATAATATCAATATGCATCTTTAATTCATATTTTGGTCCCGCAAAAGTTTGGAGAAACTGACCTGCAGACGATTCCAACATCAGATTTACTGACAGCTGTTATTTCGTCTGTCACTCGTAAATGAAGCTCCGGTGTAGTTCCGGTGTACAGAAATTTGATTGAGAACACTTGGAAAATAGCTTTTGATTTTCTTTTTTCATCAAAAGATGGAGATGCTGTGTTGACACGTTTCCTCACTTCTTGTTACTGCATCATGTTTCTTTGGCAGTTTTATGCTGTCAGCTATCATTCCCCACGAGGTAATGGGAGGTATTCCAGCACTTGTTGCTTGGCCCTATCAGTAGCACACATTTAAATACTCTGTGTCAGTTGAGACAGCAAGAATTAATTAATTGTTGTCTATTTCAATTTGTATTCTCACCTGAACCCAAAGTTGATTTGATCTTTACTAATCAGTGACATTTTGTGACAAGAAAACCCATGTTTTAAAAAAGAGGGTAATAGTAAAAAGTTTTAACTCATACACCATCTTAGCACTTTATCCTTCAAATCTGTAGAGGTATCAGTGCACATACTGGTGTGGTGGCTAGTGTGTGTTCACACAAACTCTTGAGCTGTTCCCGTGTGAACTCTGCACATCAATTATTCAGTTCGATCACCTAGCCTCCTTACTGTCTCCAGCTTACCATTTCTCCATGCTGTAGAAGGACCTGCTCTGCTGTACAGCTAGTCAGGGAGGAGGGGGGCAGCCCTGTAGATAGCCTGACTGGAGCCAGAAGAGGCCTGGAACAGGAGTGTTCATTAAAGTCGCCCCAAGAGCACAGGCAGAGGAGAGGATAACAAGACCCTAGGGTGGCTGGTGTGGGCCCTCACTCCTCAAAAACCATAAATGTATTCCCCTTCATCCAGACAAATCCAAAGTGTACCGTGTCAGCAAAAATACACACACACACACATATACATCCACCTTTGCTGGAAGAGTGATTCCTTGTTTTCTGTTTTACTTTCTTTACAATTTGAGATATTTTATATGGAAAGATTTTACAACCTGCAAAGATTTTGTTAGTTTCAATATGATTAGTTTTACAGTAATATGTTACTCAACAACTTGACTGATGAGAAATGAGAATACTACTTACTGCATGACAGACTTTTGCAAGGCAGCCAGAGAAGTAATTAGATGTGCTTTAAAAACAGGTCTGTATTAATCCAGAAGACCAAATTTTTGTGTTTGTTCTCACATTTTGTTTTTTAAATTTATTCACACTGGAATCCAGACCTTGTGATGGACTGGCGACCTGTCCAGGGTGTCCAGACCTTTCACCCTATGTCAGCTTGGATAGGCTCGAGCCTCCTGTGACCCAGTTGGATAAGCAGAAAGGAACGTGGATAGCTGTATGGATGGACTACAATCCAATGATCTTTTCTACACTTTCAAAGAGGGCAATGAAACAAATCATAACTAAATATTTTCTGTTGCTGGTAATTTGATGAGAAGATACTACACAGTACCTCAAAGTTTGAATGATAAATACATAGCCAGTGGCTATCAGCCAGAGTCAAAAGCGGTATAACTGGGGAACTCATTGGCTAGTCTGCTGACTATCTGCCTCTGGGTCCAGATACTAATTTTATGTGCTTCAGGTGCAGCCAGCAAATATCTGGGCCAAACCCTCCTGTTCTGTCCACTGGTCAATGTTAAAAAATTTAAAAAACTAATAAAAGGTGAAATCATCATCAGACCATAGCCAGTGGTTCAAGGTTGTATCCTGCCAGATGCAATTACTCTATTGACAGTCAACTTGCATGCAATCAAAGCCTGCTCAGATATGACAGAACCCAGAAAACTTTCCATACCAAAAACATTCTCCCTTTGCCGCAGATGCTGAATTTCCATATGCAGAGCAGTAGGCTACCCTTAGTTTAGACCAGAAATGGGAGAGACAGTTAGCCTAGCTTTGTCCAACACCCGTAAAGCCCACCTACTTGTTATGTCTCATTTGTTGAAAGTGTACAAAAAATATATATATAAAAGAATAACATCAACAACTCACAATTTTACAGGGGCTAATGTGCCAAATCACTTCTTGGTAAGCACCAGTTGCCAAGCAACCAGCAAATACTTCAGAAAGTTACTGGTCCTGTGAAAAATGAAACGCTGGTTGATAAATGTTGCTTCCTTTGGGAAGAAACAGGCTCCCTGTTTCTCTACTTTTCCCATCTCTATGCTAAGCTAAGCTAAATGATGGCTATCAGCTCTCACTACATATTTATGTACAGACAAAAGAGTGGTAAGATTTTTTATTATATATTACTCTCAGCAAACTTTTTTTTTTTCACCCATTTTTCTCTTCAATAAATAGAGATTTTTTAAAAGTCTGTACATTTTTGTGAATGCCCCTGCTCCTGGTCATTTTACCTGATCAATACCATGTGCCCATGTCCAGGCACTAGAGTGTGATGGGTAAAATTTCATAATTGAAGGGAATGATGGATATGTCTATAAAATAGACACAGTTTTTCCCCTTTCTGGTTTGTATTTTTTTGCGTGCAAAAGCAAGGAAACCAAAAATTATCCAGTGAGGAAAAACAACTATTTTTTCTTCTTTTTTTTTTTTTAAACCAAGTTGTTGACCGTTGGTTATTTAGTAACTCTCATCTCAATGAATATCAGCCAGAGGTGGAGAGAAGCATTTAAAAGGGCACTACATTGAATTACTCCTGAGGAAGGCTGCTGTGACTGACATTATGTGTCTCTGGAGTCTAACTGCACAGAGCTGTTGTTCTCCCTTGTTTGCCTGCCTGGCCTGTTGGACCCCATACCACGGCTTTCCAGAAAGACCCCCAAGCAATCTTGCATTCAGACAGGCTGAGCAGCGAGCTGAAATTAAAGCTGTTTCGCTGTGGTTAGTTAAATAGTTGGACAGTGAGAGCATTGGGTGGCCCCGAGTCAAGGCTGAGGCTGTCTGGGCTAGTGAGTGGAAATATCAAAAAAGGATAAAGCGTTGGGGAAGGGAGACAGGAACATCCAAAACTAAAGGAGTAGCGGAAACTACTAAAGCGACCTGGTTAAAAGGGTCCTGGGATTTTAGTGACGGAAATCTACAAAGTACATGTGGATGCATTCTGTAGCACTGGAAATCTATTACATTTACTGTCACTGTTCATTGCCTGCTGCTGTTGCTGCACTGTGGTAAGGAATGCATTACATAAGATGATAAGATACTCACTCAGCAAGACAAACACAAAGAATGTTCAATGGTCATCTAAAAGTGAACAGAGAAGAGAGACTGAAAGTAGGAAATATACTTCTATTCCCATATTCTACAGCTTCCATATGAAACCAGCATCCATTAGCCAAAACATGTAATTGCAGCTTAATTCTTTTCCAGTAGCTCTGTGATTAGTTGGTCATAATAAAACTGAAAATGCTGACCATGTTGTCTGAGTGTTAGATGGCCTACGGCTGGACTCTGGCAACAGAGTTGGAGGTGTTTGTTGAATTATGTAACCGTTCAGTATAAATCTAGGCTAAGGAGCAAGGGGTGGATCTACAGGGTTTTTCTACCCCCTGTGAACTGCTGGGTTTGACCACAAGTCCAACCCACATTCTTGAGTCCCTGCTTGCTGTCTTTTCAAGAGTTCTAGCTGCTTTTCACGAAACATAAAAAAGATAAAAAAATAAAAATAAGAATCAAACCACACACTGACCTTGTCAGCAGCAAGTTTCCTGACAGATGATTTTGTCCTCGGGCTCCAGGTCTGTCATCCAGAACACATGCTCAAAGTATCGTATGTGATCATAATCACAATATTGTTTTTACTTTTATTTTCTATTTTTATGTGTGTTGGATGACATGCAAAAGAAACATTTTTCCTAATGTTTCCAGGCTACAGTGAATTGGCCATACATAATGACTGGAATGGAAGAGAGAAAATTCCTAAGCCAAGTTCCTTTAAATCCACAGGGGTTCATGCAGCGTATGGATCAGTCTTCCAAGAGGAGCAGGAGCCAAGACATCTGTGTGACTAGTAGAGACTGATCCCTTCTACCAGAACACAGGGAATAGGAAAGCCAGGGTTATCTGGTCACATTGCATATCATGGGTGTATATTTTCTGCACAATTGCATCACTGCTATCCAAGTGCTCTGTGTCAAATTCATAATGCAATATGAATAATATAACCCAATTAGCATGTACCGATAGATGCAGACACATATTTGTGAGATGGAACTTATTGTGAACAAGCATTTATAATCATATCTGGAACTGTGCAGGAGGAGAAGCACTTAGTGACAGTGAATCTTTCCATACACTAATCTATTCTGTGTGGAGTTTCTCATTATCCACTTTCCACTGTGTTCCTGTTCAGTGGGGTCTCTGTGCCCAGTCAAGAGTCCCACTCGCCTGAGGGTAAAAGGATGGTGATGGGGATGACAAGAGGAGCGGGGCTTTACTGTTTTTCTGCATTATGTTTTACACATGCAATAATGTTGTAAAAGGAGAAGATCATTTCATCATGATCCACCATGCTTGTGGGGTGAGTAAATCAAAGATTTTTGCAATGGTGAACAGCTATCTGGGAACACATTAAATTCATTATAAAACTATGACATCCAGCAGCACTGTGCTATTCATTCAGAGCCACACTGAGCCACTACTTGTCAGTAGACACAGAGGTTTATTTGATATTTTTGTACACCCAGGATGTTGTGAAGTGCAAGTCTGAAGGAGGAGGTATCTGGGGAGGTGGATCCTTTGCTTGATCAGACCTGTTATATAGGACTGAAGTCATGTGTGATCCCTTTTCCATTTGCCTGCAGTATAACCCTGGGTTATTTATTCATATCTAGAAAACCCAGTGTTTGCTCCCAATTTGCTCCTAATATATTAAGTTTTAATGAATGATAACACATTACATATTTTCTGTTTAGAGATAAAAGCCAGCATCAGCTGGTGCCAGCCTGCCTGCCACCTGTTAAGTCTACAATAAAGTGCAAAACAAGTGGAGTAGAGTAAATATTTTACAGAGTATCTACAGTTAAGGTATAAAGTGCATGTATGCATGACGCATCTGTGTTTGTACTTCCAGGAGCGTACAGGAATGGAAGCTTGTGTTCTTACATGTGTGACCTCCTGTGTCCTAGAATGCTGCCTCCACCCAACCACACCCCCCCTCGGTACACATACACAGACACACACACACACACACACACACACACACATATTCCAACCTAGACAGGCCAGGTTGCCAGAGCTACACAAACTCCCACCCATTAGCGGCAGGATTCCAGGATAACCATGGCAACCAGTCTCTCACCCCCGGGGAGACGAGCAGTAGAACTGAAAGGCTCCATTCAATTTCCACATCCCAGTACAGCACACACAAAAGGACACACACGCACTCTTTTTCACACACTAACACACACTCACTGACAAGCACACTCACACACATTCACAGAGACACACAGACATGGACACGTCCAACGCAACCCACTTGCTCTAACAGCCTCGCAGTCACTCCAGCCTTCCCTGCCTGCCTCCACTGGGGTGAGTGGGAGCTTGTTAGAGAGACCGCACACTACATCCTATCACCCACGGTCCTCAACTGCACATACACAGCACACGAGTGAAACATTAATTACACCTCACTCATTGTGATTAGACACACTGTTAGAGGAAGATGACAGACATTATTGTATGCACAAAGATGATCTTTCTCTACCCCGGAGGCTTAAAACATCTTATCAAGCAGAGTACTAGGTTATATCATCTGACTGTATCCAGCATGCGCAATCTTGTCTCCCCCCCCCATGCTGTTATGTCACATGGCAAATACAAGGAGGTGAGAGTGGTATCATGTCGAGTAATTTTTGTTGACACCTCTTTGAAACATGTAAAATTAAAGTTATATTAGAGGAAAAAGTGTTACACTGAACAAAATATTGTTTTATGAAAAGAGACAGAAGTGCCGTCAGTTTACAGGCTAATAAAGATGTAGTTACGATCGCTGATGAAACCTCCATCCCACTTGAATGAGAGCAGCACGCTCCCCAAGTCTCCTCAAACAGTAGAATGTACTCACTGGGTTTAAGCAAGAGAGGAGAGAGAAAAGGTTAATGACGCACAGTGGGAAATCAACCTCTAAGCATCACAGATAGCATCACGGAAATTGATAGTGAGGTATAGGTGGGAAAGATTTGGTAGAAATAGGCAATGTGAGATGATAAGATCCTGAGAGAAAAATGAAGCCATGAGAAGGCAGAGAGAGACAGTCATAGAAATATAAATGACTGACAAACAGCTCCAAAACACAGGGTGTTGATTATCTCCTGTTCACATTAGAGCCCACACAGACCATTAGATGTGAGCCCAGCCTGGATCAATTTGGAAATTATCTATTCAAGAAAATCTTGAGTGGCAAGCACACAGCACTCAGCCTTTTACCAACATAATGCAGGTTGTTTTCTGTCATCTTCGAGAGAGAAAGTGGGGAGGTGAAGATGTGTGAGTGTTGCACTGTCTTGTTAGGATGGATGGACAGGTGGGAAGAGTGGCAGAAATGAGGTCAGAAAATATTCTAAAAGGGTGTGGTGGTGGTGGTGGTGTTTTGGAAACAATGTAGAAGGGAGGAGAAAGGTCTGGAACAAGGGAGGGAGATGGCGGAAGAGTGAAGCAAGGCTGGCACTAATGACGGGTGCGCCCAGGGCCACACAAGTACAGCTGTCTCCCCTCCCAACTTCAGCAATGTCAGATCGGCATAATAAAACCCAGTGTGTAGGTCTGTGCTCACAGGAACAGCTGGGTGGCTTAGTGCAAGAAAATAACAGTGAACAAGGGAGAAAAGAACAGTGATACCAAATCATCTTTGCATTGAACTTGTTGAGCTTCTTGAACAAATCCCACCATCCCAGGCAGACTACTAGTACAGTATAGAATCGAGCTCGTGGTGGTGGACACTTCATTTTTATTGGAAGCCTCTTCTTGGACAAACCTCTTTGCTTTGATTGAGCTTCCAAAGGCTGACGACAGAAAGTGTCCAGAGCGCTCTGAGTCACACATATGCACACTCTGCCCACCACCTCGTCTTTTTGTTTGTGCGCTTTGTGGCCTTGTGAAAAGGATGTTCCTACAAACATAACATGATGTCAGACATATTTCTCCATCCTCATGTCACACCCAGTCCCTTATCACTGATACCATACACCCGGGTCTTACAAGGGCTTAACCCTGTACACATGAAGCTCAGTGATCGCCTCTGCAGAACTTGATCCTTACATATTATCTGCACTTTTATTTGATGGACCTACATGTAGGAGGATATCTGCCTGTCTGACTCATTCCTTGTCTGTCTGACCACCCCCACCTTCTTGCCTGCCTGCACTCTCATTGTGTCTCTCGCTGTCTATTTCTCCTCCTCTCTTGCTTGTGTTTGTCTTAATCATTGCTGGGGTGATGTGGGCCAGGCACAGCCACTGGATAATGTGATTAGAAGGGGCTCAGGCGCAAAGTCTCTGCTCTGATCATTTCAGTCACCTGGGACTTAAGTCACATTTGTTGGATGGAAATAAGCCCCACTAAAATCTTCAGACATGTTACTTATGGTGCGTGAGCTTCACGTCTTTGTTAGCCTTGTTTTCTAAACGTGTCGGTAAGAGTGCGCCAGCACTTCCCGAGATGTCTGGATTCAGAGCAGGGTCCAAAAGGGAATAAGGGGTTGGGCATGGGCAGCACGTCTGTTGCAGTTTAAAGTGTGTGTGTGTGTACATACATATAAATTTGTGATTCCCTAGCATCCAAGGATACTGTGTGTGTTTTTCAGGCCTCCAGAGGCTCCACAGATGAATGAAGCATTGGATCAGGTAAGCCAGGCGTTATTCCCCCAGCATGTGCTGCAGTTGGCCATGGGGAATTTTTTGATAGTGTGTCTGCTGGGAGAGAAGGTGAGGAAAGGAAGAGTGGCTCTTGTCAGAAAAAATAGATAAAAAAGGTTTAGACATGACAGGCGTGTCATAAATCGCAAGATTCTCCAGGCAGTATTTGTGTATCTACCTGCACTCAATGGAAGGAACCAAAGGAATGGACTGGACTAGCCAAGGGAATAGGAGTGTGTGTGTGTGTGTGAGTGAGTGTGTGTGTGAGTGTTTAGTTCTGTGTTTCTGCTGCGGCTTCATTATTGCCCTATTCACTATTCCGTCTGTCGTTCCTGGCTCTGGCCGGGTACCATCACCCCCTCTGGCAGCGACATCCATGACAGGTACAGAGGGAGAGAAGCACTCTGTAGGAAGCAAATCTGTCACAGTGCTAACTAAAACATGTCATTGTGGTAGTGCTGCGTGTCTAGGTGCACTCATGTGCATGCCTGTACAATGTGGATAGCTGATTGGAATTCCAGGCTGTTATATGGAAGAGTTTATTTCATAGCTTTAGAGAAGGAAGAGACAAGGAAAGAGCTTTGAAAGAGCTGGAACAGCCGGTGTGTCTGCAAAGTGGGGAAATGGGGGGGGAAAGATGGGGAGAGAAATCAAGGCACAGCTGAACTATGAGACACTGCGAAATGTGTTCACGTCTGTGAGTCTGTGTGTGTTCCTGTTCTCAGGGGAGCCAACTCCTCTCTCTGGACTAGACTGAGCCCACCTGAGTCTCTCTCCCACCCCTCCAGCTGTTTCCCTCGCTACCCCCAAATCTTCCCCTGTCACCCCAAATCTCCATCCTCCAAATTTACCTGCTCCCAATCTCTGTCTGTATCTACAGTCCCAGTACCACTCAAACAAGTCTTTTAACAGCATTATTGCAGTGCTGTAATGTTTGGGGGTTTTTTTGCCTGTGAATGTGATTTTGAATGTGATATTGATGTGATTTATGGATAACCATGCAGCAAAGTTAAAGTTGAGCTACTGCATAGATATTTTATGACCGTTAATACTTTGCACCAACGACTCTAGCTCTGTGTTTTCTACTGAAACAGTTCCAGCTTTTAGACTGCGCCACAAGCAGAGCAGTATAAATTCCCATATAAGGCAGAAGGACCCTTTCTAACCTCCTTCCTCCACCTCCTCCACTCTCTTCTACCCCTTCACTCCTTTAATGCATCTAGCTCATACTGTCTTTTCATTTTCCCCTTTTTTGCTGAGATTGTGTTCTATTGCTCTTCAAATACACACTCAAACGGTCTTCTAAATAGCTAGAACAACAATCCTGTGTTGTATGGTTGTTTTGGCTTGAGTACCAACACTTGTGATTTTTCTGTCAGGCGCACATTGCAACACAGTACCTGTCTGGATATCTGCATAGCTGCATTTTCTTCCACAGGCTCCACACAGTACAGTAAAAATTACACCAAAGTTTCAGATCAAGCCTCACAAATCCAATGGGAGCGATGAGGAGAGTGGGAAGCAGAGTGGGAGGTAGAGATGGATTGAAGGATGAAGATAGTGAAGACTCAGAGAGGAAAAAAAAAAAACACAAACAGAGCTGATAAGACCTTCAGCAGAGGAAGTGTCGTTCTGGGCCAATCCCCTGCGGACTCCCAGTATCCCACTCTTCCCCTGCTGCAGGATGTGTCCTCATGTGGGAATACACAAGGAATGTGGCCCCTTTTGTTTAGTGTGCGATAGGCTCCTGGTTGGAGGTCATTTTTGTGTCTTATGTGTGACAAGCTCCAGGCTTGGCAGAGTCTGATCAGAGGAACACTCCACAGTCCTTTCTGGGTAAGACCCTCCTAGGAAAACAATAACTGGTTCTTGTGGCTGCTATCTTTCAAAGCCCCTCCTTGGCTCATGGAGCACTTGCTTGGCTCCCTGTGGGGTTTTTTCATAAACTACACATTAAACAAAGGGCTAAAAAGGCGTCTACATTGGTGGTTACCAGCCTTTTTTTTTTTTGGTTAAATGAACTCAAGTGCTCCTTCACTGACACCATCTGTCATGTTCCAAACATGTTCATCGAAAGTGGTTTTGAACTAAATGTTCAGAAGCATTTCAGTAATCTTCTCATACCACTGAATGGCTAATATTTAGGTTTGCAGCTAACTGGAGATAGTGATTTTTTTTTTTTAATTTATTACTTACAGTCGTAAAAAATATAGTTTTCACAGGAGTCTATGCAATCCTGTGAAAAATAAAGTACAGCCCATGTTTCAGTAGCTTGTAGAGCCACCTTTAACAGCAATAAACGTAATTATTTTCTGTATGATTTTATCAGTCTCTCACATCATTGCGGAGGAATTTTGGCTCACGCTTACTTACAACGTTGTTTCAGTTCATTGAGGTATTAGGGCATTAATTTATGCACAGCTCTCTTAAGGTCCCACCACAGCATTTCAATCAGGTTGAAGTCTGGGCCATTGCAACACCTTGATTCTTTTCTTTTTCAGCCATTCTGTTGTAGATTTGCTGCTGTGCTTGGGATCATTGTCCTGTTGCATGACCCAGTTTCAGCCAAGCCCTAGCTATCAAACCTGTGGCCTCACATTTGACTCTAGAATATTTTGGTATACAGAGGAGTTCAAGGTTGACTCAAGGTGCCCAGGTCCTGTGGCTGCAAAACCAGCCCAAATCATCCTCCATCCTCCACCCTCCACCACCTGACAGTTGCTATGAGGTGTTTGTGCTGATATGCTGTGTTTGGTTTGGTCACCAAACATAGTACTGTGCATTATGTCCTAACATCTCCACTTTCTGTCTCTCCTCGTCTGTCCAAAGTACATTGTTCTAGAAGTCTTGTGGTCTGCTTAGATGCAACTTTATAAACCTAAGCCTTACTGCCATGTTCTTTTTAGAAAGAAGAGGCTTTCTCCTGGAAACCTTTCCAAACAAGCCACACTTGTTCAGTACAATTAGAAAAAGACTGAATACATGTACATGAACTTTAACATGCTAACTGAGGCCTGTAGAGTCTGAGATGTAGCTCTTGGGTTTTTTGCAGTTTCTCTGAGCATTGCATGGTCTGACCTTGGGGTGAA
>VUQI01038971.1:0-19439 GCA_015106735.1 Paratilapia polleni | reverse complement strand
AATAGGCCTAGGCTGCTGGGGGCTTCCCATGATGCACTGAGCACTTCCTCTTCTTCACTTCCTTTCACTCTCCATGTGCTTATACACCACTTGCATTTAATCATTAGCTATTATTAACTCTGTCTCTCTCCCATAGTGTGTCTTTTGTCCTGTCTCCCTCTGCTCTCTTCTGTTTCTCCTCACCCAACCAGTCGTGGCAGATGGCTGCTCCTCTCTGAGCCTGGTTCTGCCGGAGGTTTCTTCCTGTTAAAAGGGAGTTTTTCCTTCCCACTGTTGCTAAATGCTTGTCGTCTGACTGTTGGGGTTTTCTGTCTATATTGTAGGGTCTTTACCCTAAAATATAAAGTGCCTTGAGGTGACTGTTGTGAATTGGCGCTATATAAATAAAATTGAATTGAGAATTGAATTAAAGTGAGCTCAACCTTAAACATCTGCAGCAGTATATCAATCCGTATAACACTGATGGGGAACATTTCTCTGCGAAGTAAGTACTTCTACTTTTGATACTTTATGTACAATTTGTCATTGTCTCTGCATTCCTTTCTGTAAAAGTTACTGCATGCCACTGAGTTACACACAACTAAAATATACAAAGTTAATTAAAGTTGTGAAATCCAGATGCACCAAATCAATTTAAACTGTGCAAACATAAGCCTAATGGTTAGTTAAATTGACTATCCATCCATTTTCTTCCGCTTATCTGAAGAATTAAGTTTTGGGGTGCACAGTAAAGAATCGTATTCTCAGACTTGGCGTGAAAGGCAGATATTAGAAAGACTGTGAAATAGTTATGTAAAATGGTAGCTTTCCAGTGAGAACTTTATAGATAACATATGCCTATCACGTCTTTCAGGACATGAACAACCGCCCAACCTTTTCATATAAGATGCAGTGATGAGTACTATAAACATCACCAGCAAAGGGCAGAATGATAAACATAATCCAAGAGTGGAGGCCGAGCCATGCCGATAAATCACATCCTAATCGAGAACAGAGAGAAAAAGCTTCAGCTATCCTTTCCCTACAAAATATAGGAACATTACTTCTATTCCTGTCCAAAAAACGTTTTTGATGGAATTTCTCATCTTTATGATATGTTAGAAGTTTGTCATCTCTCCAAATACCAAGATATTTAAATTCTATAACTCTCTTGATATTAGATCTTTGTACAGAGAAAATGTTAAGAATATTGCTATATCACCTCCTGCTCTCTAGAACTACATAAACTGTTGTGTTTTATGTGCGCTAAGTACAAGTATTAGATCATTACATGTACAATGCTTAACAAATTTATGCAGGGAAATAACTGTAATTTGGCATCGTAATAAAAGAATATCAATGTGCTTTACTATTTTCTTCTGCTTTTTTGTAAAACAGTAAATTTGAAAAATCATGGATAACAACAATAATTATATTGTAGCATTAAAAATATCATTTTGATTAAAGAGCTTGCACATACTGGTGGATTAACCATTACAGAAACATAAAAACTGATTTTGGTAATTACCAATACTGTTAATTTAGGGCAGCTGTGGCATAAACCTTACACTGGGGGGTGGTCTAATAAGTTTGTTAAGCACTGTAGCTTTGAGAACATACAATCAAAGCTAATAATTACGTTAGCCACATTAGCCCCACTAGGCAACAACAGGATTGTCCTGTTCCTGTGGGGACATCAGTATTTTCTTCGCTTTACTCATTGTCACAGCGCTTTTTGATATTTACTCACATTGTTATTTTTAAACCCACCAGACTGCCCTGTAAAAACCTCAAAAAACACTAACTTTACCTCAAAGAACAGGCAGTTGCTGTGTGACTGACGTTTAACAAGTTAGTCTGATTTAGAAATAATGTGTTAAAATACCAGTCCCACAAACAAACTAACCTAGTGAGACAGTAACAAGTTGTGTGCTCTACCAGGTAAATTTACTGTTTTGTAACCCCTTTTTTTGTTTAGTCCCTTACGGACACATTTTCAGAAACTAGAAAATGGTACATTTCAAATGATGTGTCTCTACATTTCGGCAGTTTACTCTTCCAAGCTTTTCCATTTGGGTCTCCCAAAGAGGCAAAATTCTACTAAAAAGGGTGAACGTTAACTGAACTCAAACCTTCCTGCTACCCCCTAACCCTAGATAGGTCACCATTTTTGTCTTAATGTCGTCCCCTCCCAAAGATGTCCCTCAATGTTTGAATATTTTCATCAGATTAAGAAAGGTCAACCCTTTTTTTAACTTCACTTGGCTCAAACTCCGGATTTTATGTTGACTCCCCACTGTCAAAAACAGTTCTCACTTTCCAAAATTCCTTCACTCTCAAGGTCAGAATCTCAAGTTAGTCCTCTCAAAGACACAGGTGGATACACATACACACAGAGTACCTCTTCTCATCTGAGTGCTGGTGAAATAATCAGTATGTTACACAGCAGACTCATTAACATGGATAGATTGTGAGAATAAACAATTTGAATGTGATTGTGAGACGTGAGGAGCCCCAGGGTGTGTGTGAGTGTGTGTGCTGATTGGGTTCTGGATGGTTGACCTATCAAGAGGATGTACCAGTTGTACTGCTCTGCATGAGTGTGTGTGTATGTGTGTCTTTGTCGCTGTTAATACATACCAGCAGAGACCCCCTCCTGCCTCTCTGTCCCTTCTCAGAAACACAACCTGCCTATTTGCATGCTCACTGACTGTAAAATTGCCAACTCCTACCGAATCAACTCCTAACCAAACACGTCTAATGATTTCAGATTAGAATCTGAGTGTTGGGGGCTTTTTCATCTTCTGCACAGTTTAGTTTGGGGGTCTGGGGCTTCAGGGAAGAAAGTGTGTGTATTTATTTTTATTTTTTTTTAATGTATTTTTAATTATGGGACCTGAATTAAAATCTGAGACATGAAAAGAGAAAAAGCTCGAATAGGTGACATATGGAGGGTTTTGTGTGTGCGTGTATGCCTTTGTTCATAGTGTTTTGTGTTTATCTTTCATGCAGAGACATTTGGGATTATTGAAACGCCTGAAGGAGGACAGAAAATAATGTGAATCCCTTGCCCTCTCCACAGTCCTTCCCTCTGTTGGTTCTTTTGTTCTTGTTATGATGGAAACTATTTAAATTTGTTATCTGATGCTTAAAAGCAAGCTTAATTTCAGTGCAGCAGCTGGAACAAAGAAAGTGGTTCCCATCAGCAGACCAGCAGAATGGGGGGTATATTTCTCCAAACTGCCTCTAGGGGGCACTCTTAGACATTTTTCTGCAGAGCACAAAGGATACGAAGCTCTGAGAAGTATAGTATAGACTCTATAGGATGCAGAGAGAGAACAAAAGAAAAGCAGAGGTTCAAACTCTTATGTTCCTCTGAATTCTCTTTGTTGAAAAACTTAAAGAGTTTAGCAAGACCTCAAAGTTTAGCATATTTTATCAGTTTGCAAGTATTGTCACACAAAAGGACAACCTTGTCCCTGTGCATTATGTATAGAAATAGCATAAATGCCGTAAAAAATAAACATACGTCTACCATTCTCTGCTTCTTCTTTCTTCCTTCAGAATTTTCTCTCTGCTCTTTGTGTGAAGATTATGGGGTGGTTCACTTGGTAGACAGTAATAGGTAGAATTCCACTCTTTCTTGGGATAGTATTTGTATGCTGTTTGATATAAAAGAAGGAAATCAGTGGGGATATATGAGACAAGAACTTACCTTGAAAATGAAAACAAATTAAGAGCTAAAAGAAGAGGCAAACAGCATGCATATGAAGCAACAGCACGTTCATTAAGTGTGAATTTGAGTGTGTGTGGCAGCAGGATCATTGTTAAAAAGCACTGAAGTGTTATAAAACACCAGCACACCTCTGAGTTGGTGAGACTCTGCCAGCTCATCCTGTGGCAACACATTCTCACTCCCACCTTGTCACATACTGACCAAGCAGCAACCTCCAGTGCCGAAAAATGAAGTCAGCCCGGAAGTCCCAAAAACTGCAATTTGACTAATGACCACTTGACGCTGGCTCAAGAATAAGTCAGTCTCCACAGACACCATTGTTAAAATGTCCAACTTCACAGCATTGAAAAGCATATTTAAAATCTGGTTCAAAAAGGTTTGGGGATATGTATATGGGTATAGATAGTTTCCCCCTTCATAACAACTCTGAGTGGGGTGAATTTATTTTGGAAATCATCCACCTGAATAATTGAGTTAGGGGCATGGCTGCATTGATTGACAGGTGTCCCAACACAGCCAGGTGGAGCTGATCAGAGCCTGCTTGGCCTCACACACACTGTGTGTGCTGTCTGTGCCTTTTGGTGCATTTTTAATGGATTATCTGGCTAATATTATGGCTGTGGTACAGACAATCCCAGAAATTTCTGATTCAGCTTTGGGGAGTGAAATTCTAGTATTTTCTTAGTCTGTTACTCAGCACTAATTAGGTGATATGCATTTCTGTTCATTCCCCCACCACTGGAAACATGCTAGGTTACTGCTGCTTATCTAAGCTGGGAGGCTGGCTCAATTCAAACCCCACAGAATCCCATGGTAAAGCTCCCAAATTTACAGCATTAAAAAGTATATTTACAGCCTGTTACAAAGAACAAAGTGTTCAGTCTCTACAGCTAATTTTCCCCTTTATATCAACTGTATGGTGGGTGATTTTTTTTAAAATAACTCATCCATTTGGAGACTAGTAAGTCTTAAAAGTGTGGCCGCTTTGATTAAGAGGTATGCACAACATAGATATGGACATGGTAACGTCACACATTTGTTTTGGACTCCACATTTTGAAGCCTCAAAGCTTCAAAACTGCCGCCATGTTTGTTGCTTGGAACCAGAAGTGACCCTATTTGGACGAGAGGATTAAGTGCTAAGATATCAGATAATCCTAACTAGCTTGGTTTACAGGCTGTACTGGATAGCTGAGATGCACAGAAACAGATCCCTGCTAATTAGACTACTGAAACAGTTTTTAGATGGGTGGTACCACATAGAAGGCCATATTATTTGTCAGATAATTCCATTAAAAATGTTCCAAAAGGGGGCAACATGCTGGTGTGGTTTTTATCACTATTGCCTCACAAGAAGAAGTCCCTTTCTGTGGAGTCGTGCCTGTGCATGTTCTCCCAGTGTCTGAATGAATTTCCTTATTGACTGGTGATTCTAATTGGATGGAAAGGATGCTGGTGGTTAAATCCATGGTTCCCCCTGCATATTAAAGTGTACTTGGGCAAGATACTATACCCCAGAAATTGCCCCTAATGTATTACTGAGTTACACTCAGAAATAGGTAACTATGTGTACATTTTTATGTGGCCATAAAGGTACATGCATATTCCCAAGCAGTAAAATGTATGTATTTTCTCTGTTTCTTCTAGATTTTAATTTGCAATATCGGGAGATATTGTGTGTTAACCATAACAAGAAGTTAGATAAAGTTTCTTAAGTCAAATGAAAAGAATGTAATCTATTCTGACGAGTGGCATGATGCAGAGATTTGCCTTGCAGTCAGAAGGTTCTCAGTTCAAACCTTCCTGAGGCCTTTGTTCTAGCTGTACTAATCACTAGAAGACTAGAAAAGTGCTACACAAATTCAAGTCAATTTCCAAGTGTATGGATGGAATAATAACAGAAATACTTAAATGTATGGGCACCTGGGTCTTTTTTCTTTGTATATTACTGTAAGGTGCAAATATGTCTCTAGAGGTTCAAAACTGTTCTCCAAACCACAAAGATCCAACTACGTATGTACCCCTTGTTAAGCATATACCAGCAGTACCCTTAACAGTAACTCTAAAACAGAAAAAGAATGCATGGGTGAATGCACTTTGTGGTTGATAAAACTAGAAAAGAGCTGCATAATTTCATAATTGCACATTTCAGTTTGATTTGCTGTTCTAGTTCTTACACAAGGTGTTGAATGGGACTAACTTCAAACAAACTAGGACTTTCTTTATGGAGCTAGCCTTGACATGGCTGAGGACAGCATCATGCTGAACAAAGAAAGACACAAATGCAAACTGATGACACAAGGTTGAAACATACTGTTGTAAGCTGTTGCACTGCAACAACCCTGCATTTACACTAAGGAGCAAAGTTTAAACTAGGAAAAATAATCTCAGAACATGTGGGCAGGTGTGTACTGCATGGCACAGCAGAAGCTGCAGTCACACATGAATGATTCCTTTAAATGTCTGTCATTGACTTCAGCTGAAGCCTGTGTGACTGATTATCCCAGGCTTCTGCTTATCAGAAGATGCAACATTATATCAGTCATTCCACCTGGCTTCCCTCCTCATCTTTCCTTTTCAACAAATGCAATACCTTAACCATGCATTATGTTGAGTTTGTATTCTGGAGTTGATGAGTGAATAAATCCCACTGTAACAGAGAAGTCGTCATGTACATTATGATTGTATGTGTGTGATTATTATGGCTGACATGAAAGTTGAAAAACTGGGATTGTGTGTGTCTAATAAAGTTATGTAGCAAACAGATCAACCCCAGTCCTGCTGTATGATGCATGAGAAGATAGCACTGGATCAATGCAAACTCTCAGATGCATGTATAAATGTATGCATGCATGTATACATGTATGTACAGAATATGCCTGCATATTTATGCTTTCATTTTGAATAATACATCTAAGTGTATCTGTTAAATATTTGTGTGATCTCATATCAAGGTGATCTGTCAAACTCCCCTGTGGGGCTCCCACACAGCTGTGATGAGTACAAAGAGAGTTCATGGAGCACTCTTTTTATTTCAGACAGTAAAACTTTCTGTTGCTTTAATGATACCATTACATATTCAGGGAATTTCTGCATATAGAAGTACTGTCGAACTGAAAACGCGCAGCACACACTGAACAGAACATAGTGCTTACATTCTTTTTTAGCATTCCTGATGGAGTGATTAAGGCATATTTTGTCTGCATGAGACTAAACCAGCTAAAGCCACAAAAATTGCTGTGTGTTTGTGATAACAGACAGTGCAAACACAAGACCAATTTCATGCCAAAATGAGAACTAAAATTGCCCCACACTGCCTGATCTGCATAAACACAGCCTCCGCTGTGCCACTTATTCCATCTTACAAGTGCAAATAGATTCAATTGGAGTCAGGAAAAGACCAAAGGGGCCTATTATCTAAAGAGCTTTAGAGAATGTACTGTTTCTGATGTGGATCCTGTTGTGGATTAGGAATTACATAGCTTTTTGTATTTTTACTAACTGCTACTGGTTAATACAATGGTATATTAGAGCCATTGTTCATATAAAAAATTGAGCTAATGCATCGCAAGTGGCAGAATTTGTTTTAATGGGGAGTAATGCTAAGAGAGGGGAAAGACAACACAAAAAAAAAATTGCAAGAAAAAAATCTGCAATTTTCTGAATAAGTTGAGAACAAAAGGTGGAAAAAAAAAAAAAAAAAATGTGTATATATTCTTTTTGTCAAAGAATCACATCACTTTCAACTTCCTTCCAAAGTACAACCGAAAGCTGGAATCATTTAACAATATATTTTCAAACTTACCAGTTCCTACAGTTTCACTTGCACAGAAAGTTGAATCATCTTCCTCCAGCTTTTCCTCAGTTTCTGTCTGTAGCATCAGGAGAATCTAGTCTGTGGAAGAATCTCAGCTGTTAGGCTTTCCAGCACAGCCTGAAGTAAATGTTTCACCAAAGTTGAAATATTTTCAGCTTGCTTGATCCTGTGTTCCCCTACATTGTGTCACCCAGAGCAAATTTGTGTCTTTGCTTAGACTATTTATGCAATCATGCTGCACAAACACTTTGCTTAATGTTGACCAACCACAGATGGCACAGGTACAAATTTGTACAACACAAATTTTCGGCCATTCGCTCTACCTAGTGGCCAGCACAACACACCAAACTTTCTATGTGAAAGGGCCTTTAAGGTCCCGCCACACAATTTCAGAGGGGTTGAGGTCTGGATGTTGACACCTTGATTCTTTTCTTTTTCAGTCATTCTGCTTTCATTGTCAACTCAATGACTGCAAGATGCCCAGGTTCTGTGGCTGCAAAACCAGCTCAAATCTTCACCACTCCACACTGGGCTTGACAGTTGATATAACGTGTTTCTGCTGATATGTTGTGTTTAGTTTTTGCCAAACGTGGTGCTGTGCATTATGGCCAAACCTCTCCACTTTGGTCTTGTCTGTCCAAAGGACATTTTTCCAGAGGTTGTTGGTGCTGTGGCTTGTTTGCTTTTCCAGTTTGGTGCTTTTTCTGTGTGTTTTGTTGCTATTTCCATGTCAAGGTCTAGTGGACTATGTGTATAGTCACAGAGATCTTATTAACCTTGGACTATGGTACAACTTGGCTGTTTCCAAAGTTTTTCAGACGGTACACAACATTCCGGAGGATATCACTGTGCTCTCCATGGATTGTTGTTGGCACCGGCAGGTGGTGAAGGCAGAGGAGGGAGTGGAAGCAGAAGCGAGAATGCCGGTCAGGAGTGCTAGCTAGGCTAAGGAAGCTACCTCACAAACCTTCACTGCCGAGCATCTTCCTGACGTATGCTAGATCCATTGCACATAAAATGGTTGAGTTGGAACTGTGACTGTAACTGTTACTGCTGCCTATATCCCCCCTGATGCTAATGTTAGCACAGCTCTCTCCCATCTGCTGGATACTGTAAATAAATAACAACATGATGGTGTACACATCTTGGCAGGGGACTTCAACCAAGCATGCCTAAAGATTGTACTCCCCTGTCCAGCATGTGAATTGTGCAACCAGAGGGAAAAACACACTGGATCATGTGTATTCCAACATAAAGCATGCCTATAGAACTCCTCTTCGTCACCTGGGCCAATCAGACTACATTTCACGGCTCCTGGTTCAAGCACTGTACTGACAATGTCACAGTTGAAATATGCATCAGGACGTTTCCCAGTCAGAAACCTTGGATGACAAGTGAGGTTAAAAAGCTCCTGAAAGACTGTAACACTACCTTCAACTCGGGGGATAAAGAATGGTACAGCTCTGCCAGAGCTGACCTGAAGAGAGGCATCACGGAGGCAAAGGAGGCTTATAAAAAGAGGGTGGAACACTACCTTATTGACCATAACCCACACAGGATGTGGCAAGGGATACAGGACATTACCAACTACAAAGGCTGCACCATCAACACCACTAATACTGATGCCTCACTGACAGATGAGCTAAACCACTTCTTCGCCTGATTTGAGGCTAATAGGCCTGCAACAGATGTGCTGTTCCCACCAGCCTGCTATGCCCACACTCTCACTCAGCAGGAACAGGAAGTGAGGCTTGTATTGAGGTCAGTCAACCAAATGAAGGCTGCTGGACCTGACGAAGTACCAGACAAAGTGCTCCAATCCTGTGCTGACCACCTCTATGGTATGTTCACAAAGATTTTCACCATCTCCTTGTCACAATCCACCATACCACCCTGTTTAAAGTGCCAAAGAAACCAGCCCCTGATGACTTCAATGACTATAGACCAGTTGTTCTGACATTAGTCATCATGAAGTGCTTTGAGAAACTGATCCTTCAGCAAATTAAAGGCAGCCTACTGGCCTACTTCGATACAGGTCAATATGCATACCGGCCTAACAGGTCCACTGAGGATGCTATTGCTATAGCAACACACACTGCACTGAGCCATCAGGAGCACAGTGGGAGCTACATGAGGATGCTCTTCTTCGCTTATAGTTCAGCATTTAATACCATCCTCTCACCACCAGCTGCTCCACCCGGGCCTCTCCACCACCATCTGCATCTGGATAAAAGACTTTCTTACAAACTGATCACAGAGCGTTAGACTCGGCCCCCACCTCTCTTCTTCCATCTCACTCAGCACCGGTATCCCTCAAGGCTCTGTACTGAGCCCACTGCTTTACTCCCTATACACCTATGACTGTACTCCAGCCCACCAGAGCAACACCTTTATTAAATTTGCTGATGACACAACCATGGTTGGTCTCATTTCAGAGGGCAATGAGACGCAGTACAGGGCTGATATCCAGAGACTGACAGCATGATGTCTAAAAAACAACCTGCAACTGAACACCACAAAAACAAAGGAACTCATCTTGGATTTTAGGAGGAAGTGGAATGGGGACCCTGCACCTCTGCTGATTAATGGTCTTTGTGGAGAGGGTGCACTCTTTTAAGTTCCTAGGGGTCCGCATCTCTGATGACCTCTATTGGACTGTCAGCACCATTACCATCACAAAAAAGGCCCAGCCGCGTCTGCACCTCTTAAGATTGCTGAGGAGGAACAACATGGAGAAGACGCTGATGGTGGCCTTTTACCGCTCTGCAATTGAGAGCATCCTAATGTACTGCCTGACCGTGTGGTGCGCAGGATGTACAGTGGCACATCATGTGTTTCAGGCATGTCCTACTGGGAGGAGGTCCTGGGGCAGATCCAAGACACGCTGGAGAGACTGCATCTCTCGGCTGGCTTGGTAATGCGGTGGTGTCCTCAGAAGAGCTGGAGGAGGTGGCCGGGGAGAGGGAGGTCTGGTCTTCTGTGCTTAGAATGTTGCCTCTGCATCCCTTACCTGAATAAGCAGCAGAAAATAGATGGATGGGCGGCACAGCGGTGTAGCAGTTAGCACTGTTGGGCGGCTGTGGCTCAGGAGGTAGAGCGAGTCGCCTACTAATCGGAAGGTCAGTGGTTCGATTCCTGGCTCCCCTAGTCTGCATGCCGAAGTATCCTTGGGCAAGATACTGAACCCCACGTTGCTCCCGATGCGTTCATCGGAGTGTGAGTGTCTGTGTGAATGTTAGTAAGCACTTAAGTGTAGATAAAAGTGCTGTATGAATGTACGTGTGACTGGGTGAATGTGGCATGTAGTTAAAAAAGCGCTTTGAGTACACAGAAACTGAGTAGAAAAGCGCTATATAAGTACCGGTCCATTTACCACTGTTGCCTCACAGCAAGGAGGTTCTTGGTTTAAATGCCAGCTGGGACCTTTCTGAGTGGGGTGTAAATGTTCTCCCTGTGCCTGTATGGGTTTCCTCCGGGTGCTCCAGCTTCCTCTCCCAGTGCAAAAACATGTTAGGTTAACTGCTGATTCTGAACTGGCCATGGATGTGAGATAGATAAAGTGCTTGAAGTGTATAAACAAAGTAATGGTTAAAATGTGACTTGTAGTCTAAAGCACTTTGAGTGGTCAGTATAACTAGAAAAGTGCTGTATAAATGTGAGTACATTACATTACATGGATGGATAGATGGAAAATGAATGATAAACTAAGAAGAAAACAAATCCAAGCATTTATGTAAAGCAGAAACAGAGGTTTGAATTAGTTTGACTTGAGTAAAGTTGTGTTCAAATTTATCACCCAGAAACAGCGAGATAAAAAAGCTGAAGCTAATGAAGGAGCAATCTGAATAATGCAGCAGGATTTGTAGTGAGGTATTTTCAATTTTAAGATCATTGTTGGGTGTTCTCAACCCTTTGTGGTGTTTATGCATGCGCCAAGTGCCTGACAGAACTTGTAAAACCCTCTTGCCGATAGTAAACTATTAATAAAAGAACACACTCCTTGGGCAAGTTTTTAATTGGCTATGAAGCAACTGCTCAAATTTACATGCAAATGACTACTTCAGTGGGGAGAAAAAGATATTCAGCGGGTTGATAAATGTCACCTGTTCAGATGCAGAGGGGATTTCCCCCTCAATGCAACACAAGTCAAATGCTATGTTTTTTCCTCTGTTTCCCGATCTGACTGCCTGAAGCCACCATTGGGAACACTGTGTTTTCAGTGACAGCAGCTAACAAGGTGGCTGTCGGTACCCACTGCTACAGAGGGGAAGACCTGGGGTCATAGATGAATATTTAAAACCACTCCCATATTAAATTAGATGTGACCTTGCAGTACAAAGGCTTGTGCCCTGTGAAGCTTAAAAATAACCTAATTTGCTTTCAAAGCTCCACTCTGTCATAAATATGCCCGGAAGGAATCCCCAATGAAGGAAGAAGAGTTGTAGAAATGCCACCACAAAAGGTTTTCTCTCTTTCTGTTTTCATCTCTCTCTACACTGTACTGTGCAGAGAGAGAACACAATGTAGAAGAAGAGGAATAAAAGAGTATGGAGGGGAAGGCTAGAGAGACAAAGGAATATATAGTAACCTATACTTCAGGCAGTGTGTGGGCAATGGTGTAACATAATGGTGAAAGCTTAACTTATTATTTCAAAAACAAGAAATAGTAGTTTATTCAAGTGCTGCACTGAAGTATTAACGAGTTGTGGATTACTGCAATCATTGTTCTACATTCTGGCAATCAAGTATGGCAACAACACAGGAAAAAACGTGGGTCAAACTTTGCAGACCTTGTTCTATGCAAAATCCTTAAAGGAGCTCCTTTAACACTCCAAGGAACAGCCTGTACAAACAAAAAGAGGAACTTCTGTATGTAAAAGACCATGGTCCTTAAAGATAATCACTACTTGGCCAGATTTGGACAGGAAGGTGGAGTGCTAAGTTATTCGCTGAGCATAGCTGAAGGAAAAACTCCCTTTTAACAGGAAGAAACCTCCGGTAGAACCAGGCTCAGGGAGGGGCAGCCATCTGCCGCGAATGGTTGGGGGTGAGGAGAAACAGAAGAGAGTAGAGGGAAGATGATGTAAAGTTGGGCATTTTAACATTGGAGATCCATTTTCAGTTGTCATTAGAGGAACTGCAGTTTTTGGCTTCCTGTTCCAGCACTGGTTCCTTCCTTGTGCAGAATACAGTAAAAAGTCCAAACATTATTCCTTATCTGCACTTTGCAAAATAATCCAGTAGGTATGCTTGATGGACCACTTCTGGTTTGGCACCCCTGGTACAGACAGTAGTTATGTCCTGAGCTGATCGGAAAACATTCAACTGCATATCCGACTGAAATAAGAACATGTGAATCGATGCCTAGGTTAGCAAAATATGCACACTATAAATATGGCTATTAGTCCTAATAATAATAGTAATAATAATAATAATAAACCTTTATTTGCATAGAACTTTTCAAAAAATAGTTACAAAGCACTTGGCAAAACACAATGGGTCACAATCAAAAATCAAAATAGTAATAAATCTTTTATCTGTCCTTCATTACTGTCAGTTTCAGCAAGCAGGTTCCTATGCCTATACACAGGGTGTGGCTCCAAGCAACCACCAGGGCTAATCCCACCCACTGAGGACAATGATTGTGATTTCCCCCAAAAGTGCTACAATTAATTTCAGAAGCATCCCAGAAGCAATTCTCTGCTCTGTCTCGCTCAAAATAGTGCCAGGTTTATATTTGATGTAGGAGGGCAGAAAGTCAGCCATAGGAATAGTGCCCACTCACAACAACATTTGTCTCAAGATGCTATATACTGTAATATAAAGACAATATTTAGAAAAAATCCCAATGATCAGATGATCCCCTACAAGCAAGCACTTGGCAATGGTGGGGAGGAAGAACCCCTTTTTAACAGGAAAAGATCTTCAGCAGAACCAGGTTTAGGGAGGGGCAGCCATCTATAGCTAGTGGTTAGGGGTGAGGGGAAAGAAAAGAAGAACAAAAGAGGAGCAGAGAGATATCACAAACAACAGAGAGTAGACAAAAGAGATGAGTGGAGGAGAAGTGCCCATTGCAGCTTGGGAAGTCCCCCAGCAACCTGAGCCTAAAACAGCATATAACAAGAATGGCTATAAAGAGGTGTTTCAGAGTCACCAAATCTAGCCCTAACTACACTACACAGACAAAAGTATTGGGCCACACATCATAGTCTTTGAATTCAGTTGTTTTCAGTCCCATTGCCACAGGTGTATAAAATTAAGCATCTAGCCATGCAGTCTGCCTTTATAAACATTTGTGAATGAATGTGTTGTTCTGAAGAGCTAACTGAATTCAAGGATGGTAATGTAAAAGGATGCCAGAGTTGCACCAAGTCAGTTTGTGAAATTTCTCCTGAAATTTCTCTCCGAGATATTCCACGAAAAACTGTAAGGTGTATTATTGCAAAGTGGAATCATTTAGGAACCACAACAACTCAGCCACAAAGTGGCAGACCATGTAAAGATACAGAGCCAGGTCACCGAGTGCTGCACACAGTGCATAGGCATTGCTACCGCTCTGTTGACTCAGTAACTGCAAAGTTCCAAATCTCGTCTGGCATTAACATCAGCACAAAAACTGTGCACTGGGAACTTCATGGCATGGGTTTCCATGGCCGAGCAGCTCTTGTAGGTGTAAAGTGTAGGTGGCCCAGTACTTTTGTCCAAATAGTGTATAAGCTTTATGAAAAATGAAAGTTTGAAACCTAATCTCTCCTGACCTTGAGGTCTCCTGACCTCAAACTGGTTCCATAGTAGAGCGCCTGACTGCTGAAGGTTCCGTCTCCTATTCTACTTTTGGAAACTCTGAGAGCAACACGTAACCCTGCACTGTCATGGGTCCTGATCATTCAGGACTTTGTATGTGAGGAGAAGAATTTTATATTCAGTTCTGAATTGAATTTAAATTAATTTAAGTGAAGAGAAGCTAATATGGGAAAAATATAATGTCTTTCTAGTCCCTGTGACAAACTACATATGCATCTACATTCAGTTCAATTCAATTCAATTCAATTTTATTTATATAGCGCCAAATCACAACAACAGGCGCTTTATATTTTAGGGTAAAGACCTTATATACATGTTGCTATCCACTATGTGCTCCAACACAGCCAATCCACACACCTTCTTGCATTCTATTGCTGATGTGCCATTACCAATGTGAAGGCCAGCAACCTGTTCAAAGTTGCTTCAGGAGGAATGTGGGGTGGGAGTGGCTTTGATGTACTTCCAGCACTGGAAAGGTTATGAAGCGACTGGTTAATTTGTGGTGGTTCATTTGAACTGGAGTGTGATGGCTGTACAGGATGAACGGCAGCTTCTGGACATTGTGGAAGTAGTGGAGGAGAGGCCGAGGCACTGGAGCATGGGGGCCAGCTAGTGTGTAGAAGATTGCTCTGTGTATATGAGTATGTATGTGTGTGTTATTAAGAGTGTGAGGGTGAGGCTGTTGTGACTCTATTTCCCTCCATTCGTCTTGTTAACGGCCTCGCCTCAGGCCACGGCTACAGAATAGATTGTACATTCTGACAGAGTCCATTCTCTGCCCTATGTGCTTCACTATGTGGGTGTGTGAGTATAGGTTCATTTGGATTGGCTTCCTCCATCTATACTGTTTCTATTTATACGCATACTTCATGTATATGTGGGTTTTAATGGAGTGATGCCCTGTGGCAAGGTTTTATTTCACTACGCCTTCTCTGGCTCTCAAACAAACGGCTGATTTTAACTACCTTCCATTCGAGAGAAACCAATTTCATTGGACCAGACTGTTTGTTTGCATCCATTTGCCTCTTTTATGTTTGTGTGCATGTCTGTAAATGTGCATATTTCTCCAGATAATGTTTTCAGTATCTAAAGTCACAAAGCCTTTATTTTTGTACAAATCTCTTCTGTTCTTCTTAGTTCAAATGCACATTTTTTTGACTAGCCAATGGCTAAACCTACTTTGTAAATAATTTAATGGTTTTCTACTAAACATTATTTAATTTAGTTAACAATGAACACACTAAACCAGTTAGTACTTATGTCTCACTGTGAATAGCATAGGAGTCAAAATGCCTGGCGCTACATGTAAACCATAGACTGAAAAAAATAGATGGATGTAGCTCTTGGGCCTATAAAGTAAAGGCAATGTGGAAGACCCTTAAACTTGCATCTTTCTCATGGCCAGCAGGTGGAGACTTGGTATACACTTGGTATACTCAAGGGTGGGCCTGCCTTGTGACTGGCAAGTTGGTACCATGGAGAAGCAGTGTCCCAAGGTTTCTCAGTCAGAGCCACCCCTCGCTCATCACGTTCGGTTTCACCAACACCAAGATGGTAATGGCCAGCTGTGCTCAGCTCAGGCTGTGGCTGCATCCATCCTTTACATACAGTCTGTGATATAAACGAGGCAAGTCAACCAACAAAACTGCTGAAAAATGTTACTGAGCTTATTTCTAAATGAGGAATCCATACTATACAAGTCTGCTTGAAGTCCGCCGCATAGGGCATATGCACAGTTGGTGCATTGTAATGTAAAGCCTCCACGGATGAGTCCGTGTGGTCACAAAAAAATTGGCATGCATGTGGACATCCGTATGGACCCTCATGTTCACCATCACTCGGAGACCATAGATGAAAGGCTGCATCCCTTACTATTACTTTGAGGACTTGTACAAGGATTTACAAGCCAGCAAGTAAAAGTAAGAAATGCCAAATCCATCTGAAACTTCAGTGCCTGTTTGAAATACACTGTTTCCAAGTTGTCATAAATACTCTCAATATTCAGTAGACTGAGTTCTGACTGTTTCTTTCAACCCTCATCCTACCGACTGGGGTCCGTGCAGCTCAGGTGGCTGTGGCTCATGAAGTAGAGTGTGTCATCTACTAAGCAGAAGGTCGGTGGTTTGATTCCTGGTTACTTCAGTCTGCATGCCAAAGTATACTTGGTGGGATACTGAACCTTGAGTTGCCCCTCTTCAGTTGACCTCTTCATTGGAGTGTGAATTAAAAAGTGCTTAGGTGTCGAAATAAGCAAATGAATGATGTAGAAAAGCGTTATGTAAGAACCACAGCTTTCGCCATTTAGGTGGGGTTTTTTTTTTTTGAGAAGGAGTGCTTCCTGGATTCAAACCACTTTTACTTGAGGTGCTCTTTGGAAGGGATACACATAGGCTAAAATATCAAAACTCCAAGGCACTCTTTTATTTCTTTAGATGATATTAATTACATGACTAATAATCCTCTGAGAAGAAATACATTTTGCTATTATTAGTATTTTGCTATTATATTTGCTTCTTACAGTAATTTATTCTTATGGTCCCCAGGGACCCCAGTCAGTAGTCTACGTATGTTAAATATGTCGGTAGGATAAAGTTTAATCTAGATAATCAAATGCTTTACTCATACTGTCGCCAGATATACTAATGTTTTATATCTGAAATGGAATGGAACTTTGGTGCCACATATGTGCATGTGACTTTTTTGCTCAGATTTAAAACTGTAGCTGTTTCTTTTTAATACACAAAAAAATGGTGTCCATCAAATGCACTGTCATCCATGTATAGTATAGTGAAACTGTGCATTTAATCACTGAAATCATTCTGATCAAACTATAATATTTTTTGCGTTTTCACTTCCATGTGTAATAGAAATGTTGCATAATCCACTTTGTCTATAAACCCTCAGTAGGCTGTATGCAGATATGGATTCAGTGCCATAAGAGTGCTGTCCATGGTGCTGAACCAAAGCTTGCACAAACATCTTGTGATGGGATTACATCAGCTGCAACATCGGTGACTTCTGGGACAATGCGAATTTGACCTGTTTGTGATGCCTAATGCACACCTGTAAAGTGACTGCTTCATGCACACTTGTAATGAAAAGGTTTTGACAAAATCTATCAAAAATAGTCTGATTCACTTCATGAAAACAATGCCAGTTATGCAATCACAGCGGGCAAATACAGAAACTTCATATGGAATGTCATAAAGACTTTCAAAACTTATAGTGGTGGAGGTTGGAACTAAGATTATTACAGTTAACTAAATCTAAATTAAATAGTAAAACTAGGTGTGAAAAAATATTTGAATTAACTGGAAAAGAAAACTAAAATAAATCTAACAAATTATATTGTGTATTTACAAAACTAACTTTAGTCTTTGACAATTTGGTGAAATTTGTCACTACAATAAGCTTGGGGAGTTATGTTCACTGAGATTGGGATGACAACACGATTGTGTGTGATTATGTTGTAATATGAGGTATGATCAAATCTGCCTGGCTGGGGCCTTTCTGTGTGGAGTTTGTATGTGCTTCCTGTGCCTGTACCAGGGTACCCTGGCTTCCTCCTCCCACAGTCCAAAGACATGACTGTCGTCTGTCTCTGTGTGTTAGCCCTGCGAGAGACTGGCAACCTGTTCAGGGTGTAAACCACCTCTCGCCCTATGACAGCTGGGATAGGATCCAGCAATACCACAAACCCAAACTGAATAAGTGAAATAAAATGGATGGATGGGCTAATCAAACAGTTCTGTAAATGGGTGTCTAAAACTCAAAAAAACTTACTTGATTTGGCTGATCTGACGTTCATCTTCTCATCGCCTTCTCATCGTTTCAGCATGTTTTGTTTTTTGGGTTCTTTTACTTTTTTTTTTTTAGATCTCAGTGGAAGTCTTTTTATGCCTCAAAACAGTGATCCTCCTATTATATTTTCATTTTAGGAAAGCTGAGAAAGTCACAGTAAATTTGGCAAACAGGCCAGGTGGCAAACAAAGATGGTGTTGGTGTTGCTAGTAAATCCAGGATGGCACTCATAGTTCAGATGGTTTCTGCTGGATGTTCTCCCTTGGATGCCTCAGCATTGTACAGTAGAAGTTTGCTTTGACAGTCTCATTCACGGATCACAGCTCTGTGACGTCAAAAAAACGATGAGCTTCCTCCTGCTCTCACTCCCCTCCTGACTCTGTGGACTTTTCAATTGAAAACTGCCAAAAACTGCTGGGCCATAGCTGCTGTATCTAAATAAAACTGAACTGAATTATCTTTTCATTGCAGATTTTGTTGTATAGACTGATGGGAGAAACAACTGATTTCCAAATGAAGTGAACTATAGTTTAGGTTCATGATTATGTGCTGGGTTTCTGCAGTAAATTAGATGAATAACAAGCACTCGCAGGGAACAAAGCACTTGAATAAACTAATGCTCTCCTCCTATGTTCTTCCAAAATGTGGCTTTGCCTGCTCTCAGCATCCATCAGCAGATATTGCACCGAGCAGCAAATATGCAGAAGAAGACCTAATAATGGCCAGGCCACAGACTATTTGCTCAGCAATTTATCTGAATCACATTCTGAAAGCGCTCTGATCATTATTGGCTCCTGACTGACAGCCTGACATGTGTATGCTGCTGTCCACTGGGTCTCTTCTCTTGTGTGTGTGTGAGTGTTCCTGTGTGCAGGTGAATGAGCACTCTCATAATTTACCAAAGGCTCATTAGCATCGATTCCCAAGCAGAGAGCCACTCTGATAACTCAGACTCACCTGAGGTACTTTAAATGAGAAAGACACCACGGTGATACTGCCAGTCAGACTGAGCTGTCTGTTTCCAGAATCTGTGAGCTAGAAGGAGGGTGGGATGGGGCGGGGGGTTCAGGAACAAGAGGTAATAGAAAAGGAGAGGCGGAGAGAAATAAAGGAAAAGATATAGAAGAGAAATGAAAGTGGCCTCAGAGGGCAAAAAAAAAGGAAATTGGTGTGTTGAGTTAAAAATGATTAAGCCTTGACCTTGGCTTGAGGGGTGGGAAGAGCCATGACCTCGTTTTAATTTGTGTGTGTGTGTGTGTGTGTGTGTGTGTGTGTGTGTGTGTGTGTGTGTGTGTGTGAAACG
>VUQI01038966.1:0-10604 GCA_015106735.1 Paratilapia polleni | reverse complement strand
TACCAGGAATGGCATAAAATCACCCAACAGCAATGTGAAAGACTGGTGGAGAGCATGCCAAGACGCATGAAAGCTGTGATTGCAAATCAGGGTTATTCCACCAAATATTGATTTCTGAACACTTCCTGAGTTAAAACATTAGTAATGTGTTGTTTAAAAATGAATATGAACTTGTTTTTTTGCATTATTTGAGGTCTGCAAACACTGGACCTCTTTTGGTATTTTGACCATTTTTCATTTTCTGCAAATAAATGGTCTAAATGAAAATATTTGTATTTGGAATTTGGGAGTTATGTTGTCAGTAGTTTATAGAATAAAACAAAAATGCTCATTTTACTCAAACATATACCTATAAATAGCAAAATCAGAGAAACTGATAATTTTGCAGTGGTCTCTTCATTTTTTCCGGAGCTGTATATATACAGTTTTTTTGTTTTTGTTTTTTTTTTATTTAAGTTTTTTTTACAAACATTTTGTGTTTTAACCAGAGAATGTTTAAATGGGAGCCCTATGGAGTTATTGCCCAAAAAGTTTTTTTTTTGGCATTTTTTATAATGATTTCTATCAAGGCTGTCTAGACAATTAATATAGTTTATGTTTATACCTTTTGCAGTAGTAAATATAATTGTAAAATCAATTAAAGTTGAAAGTCTTTGTGTAAGTATGTTTTACTCAAGCATCAATCTCCATGACTGGAAAATGAAGCCAGTGCAGAAGTACAAAAATGTGCAGCTCTTCTAATCAGTTCTTGACACTGGCTTCAGAAGCAAGTCAATCCCCATGGACTCCCATGTTAAAATTTCCAGCTTGATAATATAAAAAAGAATGTTTACAGCCTGGTACAGAGAAAAAGGGAACTACTGTACAGCCAGAAAACAGACATTTCTGAAGCTGTCTTGACTATCTAACTATCTAACCTGCTATGGAGCCATTTAGCAAGGTACTGCATTTCTGCCACTTACAACAGAGCGACCCTGCAGCTAACTCCATGTTTTCTCACTACAGGGCAGTGAGTGGAAATAGCATTTTCCTTCAGGGATCAATAAAGAGTCACATTATTAGTGTGATAGAGCATCATGTTTATGTAACCCTCCTGCTGCTCTCATGCCATAAAAATTGGATGTGAGCTTTGAAAAGGTGAATAAACTCAGGTTTAGTAGGTTTGTGCTCCACAGGGTGACATACTGTATGCGCTGTTTATCATGTTTTCTGCCTTTATGTAACACAAAGTTAAATTCAGATGAACGTCCATATGATCACCAGATCCCGACTCCTTTATGGTATTATCACCATTTTACACAACAGACGTGTATTTAGAAACGACTACCTACACAATTTCATAGTTGGGCTGCAGTTTTTCTTGGCCTCACAGCACACATCACATGAAGGCACAATCTGTATGCATGCATATTCATATATCTGCTTTCCAGCATGCAATGACATAAATATCCTGAATAATGAATTTTTTGTCTGCTGGTGCTGTCTCTTATCAAGAATTGTATGGTATTTTTAACATTGATTTGGACTTTTCAAAGCAACCAGGGGTAGGACTGTCAGGGTCTCTGCTCCTGAGACCAATAATTGTGGATTACGGGGTGTCAGCAGTAGTGCAGACACTGTACCGATCTGTTGTGGTGAAGAGAGAGCTGAGAAAGTGAAGCTGATGGTTCACCGGTCAATCTATTTTCCTATGGCCAAGAGCTGTAGGTAGTGACTGAAAGACTGAGATCACGGATATAAGCGGTGGAAATGATCTTCCTCTGAAGGGTGGGCTCTCCCTTAGAAATAAGGTGAATAGCTTGGTCATTTGGGAGGGGCTCAGAGTAGACCTGCTACTCCTCCACATCGAAAGGAGCCAGTTATGGTGGTTTGGGAATCTTACCAGGATGTCTTCCTGGTACCTCTTAAGTAAGGTGTTCCAGGCATGTCCTACCAGGAGTAGGACCCAGGGCAGACCCAGGACATGCTGGAGAGATTATATCTCTCAGCTGTCTTGGAAATGCCTCAGTGTCCCCCCGGATGAGTTGGAGGGAGTGGCTGGGATGAGAGAGGTCTGGACTTCTCTGCTTAGACTGCTGCCCCCATGACCCGGACCCAGATAAGCAGCAGAAAATGGATGGATGGATCTTTTAAAAGCACACAATACTAGTTTAGTTCACCTTCCTGGTGGTGGAATAAAATTATGCATATACTATTTGTGTTCTATTTTTTGTTTTTCACTTTGTTCTCAAACATCAATTAACCCCCAAAAAAAAGAAAAAAAAGAAAAGACCATTTGGAACAGTAGTCGATCAGTTAAACTATATAATCTTTATGTACAGTATTGTGCAAAAGTCTTGAGCCACATGTTTTTGTTTGTTGTTTTTTTTTATATTTTGCTTCCAATGAGCCAGACTTTCCTGTAATTTTTTAAAGTGGTCTTGAACGATAGTTCTCCAGGCTGTCTCAAGGTCTTTCAAAGTTTTTCTTTGGACATTGGCTGCTTTTTCACTCATTTTCAGTCCAGTAGTTGTACCTGACGATTTTCAGAGGAATCTTTTTTTTGTTTGTTAAGCCACTTAACACTGATCTATGAATCGTTCAAGCATAAAAAAGGCATCTAACCCAAGGGATGAAACAGTGTTGCGTCTACACAGACAACTTAGCAAAGAACCAATTTTAAATTGTATCTTTAGGCATTTTGTTACTAGTAGCCTGTCGCAAAAACACAATTTTTCCCACTTCTTCTGAATCTATAAAAAATGTCAAAGATAACACAGTCTGACATAAAATAGGCATAAAATAGTGTTTTTGTACCAGAAAAGTGATTCCCAAAGAGCTATTAGCCAAAAACATTGCATATTTCAGCATGGTGTGCAGTGTATCTGTAAAAAATTTGGACAAGGACAAGCAGAGGACAAAAGAAGAAGTGTCAGGTCTAAAGAACCCAAAAAAAAAACTGTTTGCCAAACCCTCATCAGAAATTGTCTCAGTGGAAGGGTGGCCTCAAAATCAGTGGCAGCAGGTCTTTTGGAGTGATGAATCCAAATTTGAAAATTTTTGTTCAAATCATCATCAGTATGTACGGAGGAGGTCAGGAGAGTGGTTTCAACAGTGAGTGTCTACAGCCATTTGTATAACATTTGTATAACATGTTTGGGGATCTTGTCAAAATTGATGGAATTATGAACACAGAAAATTAATATCAGATTTTGATCCACCATGTAATACCATCTGGAAAGCATCTGGTTGACAGCGACTTCATTTTTCAGCATGAAAATGATCATAAATACACTGCCAATGCAGTAAAAGCATAGCTGGATTGAAGCACACATAATGGAACACTATCAGTCATGGACTGGCCTCCCCAGAGCCTGGACCTCAACAAAACAGCGTAGGATCATCTTGACATTCCCATGTATGTTTGCACATGTTCTCACCAATTTCTCATTTTCACAGCAACACATATAGAAATGAGAGGTGGCCGAAGACTTTTGCACAGTACTTTATATATGTAAAAGAGAGGGGTAGATGAGGTTTTGGACTCCTCATTTGGAGTCATTTTGGCTGCCGCTATGATGATTTTTATCTGTGCAGTGGAATCATTCAGAAACTTGAGACACAGGAGACTGTAGAGCCAGTGGAAAAGCAACAAAGACCATTGGTTAATAATTACCAAGCTTCAAACAATAATTTACAAATAAAGCTCTTGTTAATAAAATCATTGAGGAGGCAGAGTTACCTGTAGTCTAAGAAGTCCATCCATCCATTTTCTTCTGTTTATCCAATTCTGGGTTGTGGTGGGGCTGGAACCTATCCCAGCTATCATAGGGCAAGAGGCAGGGTACACCCCGGACGGGTCGCCAGTCTGTTGCAGGGCTGACACATAGAGACAGGCAACCATTCACGGCTATGGCCAATTTAGAATCACCAGTTAACCTAACACACATGTTTTTGGACTGTGGGAGGAAGCCGGAGTACCCAGAGGGAGCCCATGCAGGCAAAGGGAGAACATACAAGCTTCACACATAAAGGCCCCAGCCAACTGGTGGATTCAAACTCAGAACCTTCACCAATTAAACCCAGTTGCTTCTGTTTTGCTTTTTAACTGGTGCTAAACTTAAAATTGAAAGCTCAACACAACACTGGGGGAATTTTGCATAAAGAGGCAGCAACTAAGTGGCAGGATTAAGTGTGGGTTTTTGAGAATTTACATTTTTTGTTTGTTTAGTTTTTAGTTACTGTCAAACTAGCCTCTCTTCTGAAGAAAAAAGGACATTTCTCTATATAAAATAACCCTGAAAAACACCTTTTAAGAAAAAATGGAAGGCAAAAGTGTGTGTGTATGTGTGTCTGTGTGTCTGTATCCCTTACCCTCTAAATCACTGGCTGTTTATTGTGATGCTGACATTCTATGTTCTGAATGTAGTTAGTAATATTGTAAAAAAGTTATGAAATCTTAGGCAAGTTAGGAAGTTCAGTCAAAGTACATCTTAGGTTTGTACCATCCAAGCAGTGATAGACACAGTATGCATATGTATACGCTGGGGGTGTCACTATAACCATGTATTGAAGTTAACTTTTAAAAATGAAATATTGATGTATCAATAATCCACATATTAATGTAAATAACTGTATAATGTTTCTTTTTGTAGGTCTTTGTACACTTATGTTTATAGACCCTCTCACCGCCTCTATGCACTTGCATTTAGAGCTTTATTGATTTGACAAAAATGACAAGACACATTGAAATGATAGATGAATTTGACTGAAAGCATTAGTCTATACATATTGAGTGAATTTTTTTGACCACAATAATTGTGAAGTGAAAATCTGACATTGTAACAGCTCTTATGTGTATCTATATAATTGTCATATAAAATTTTTCTCTAGTATTTTTGATGCTACAAGCCTGTTGTGTTCTGCTTTTGTTACCTGCTGTAAAAGAAGCTTTGGCTGCTTGGTTAGTGTTGGCATCAGCTGGAGCATGAAAAGACCAGTGGTATTTTGTAACTAGCTTTGTGTTAGCGTGATAGATTGTGGTCTAAGGTTTTTGCCTGAATCTGTTCAATCAGTTTGTCAACTTCTTCACAAATTCCTTGTGTGGTAATGTCTATAATGTTACAGTGGCCTGAATTAGCAAATGTCCAAAACACTAACCCAAATTTACTCAACTTAAGATTTTTGTTTGGACCCAAATGCAGATCAAAAACCTCAATGATGCTTCAGTTCATTGAGGTTTGCGGGCATTTGTTTATACACAGCTCTCTTAAGGTCCTGCCACAGCACTTTAGTAGGGTTGAGGTCTGGACTTTGAATGGGCCATTGCAACACCTTGATTCTTTTCTTTTTTTTGTTGTAGATTTGCTGGTGTGCTTGGGATCATTGTCCTGTTGCATGACCCTATTTGGTCCAAGCTTTAGCTGTCTGACAAATGGCCTCACATTTGACTCTAGAATACTTTGGTATACAGAGGAGTTCACGGTCAACTCAATGACTTCAAGGTGCCTAGGTCCTGTGGCTGAAAAACAAACCCAAATCATCATCCCTCCTCCACCATGCTTGACAGTGGTTATTGTTCCAGAAGTCTTGTGGTTTGTTCAGATGCACCTTTGCAAACCTAAGCTGTGCTGCCATGTTCTTTTTAGAGAGAAGAATCCTGGCAACCCATCTAAAAAGCCATACTTGTTCAGTCTTTTTGTACTGCCATGAATTTTAACATTGAACATGCTAACTGTGTCTGAGATGTAGCTCTTGGGTTTTTTGCAGTTTTTCTGAGCATTACATGGTCTGACCTTGGGGGAAATCTGCAGGGAGGTCCACTCCTGAGAAGACTGGCAACTATCTTGTGAATAATCTTTCTCATTGTAGAATGATAGGCTTCAGATTGTTTGGAAATGACCTTATAACCCTTCCCAGATTCATGGGCAACAGCAACTGCTCCTTTAAGATCATCCTCCTTGGCATTGTGTTAACACACACCTGGATGCTCCAGACCAAACTACCAAAACGTCTGCGTTTACAGAGGTGGTTACACTTTCTGTTAATTAATCAAGTGCATTTGATGAGCAGCACCTGGCTGCTACTTACCCTCTTAATTCATATGGAAGCAGTAAGGGTGTTTTTCACACACTGCTTCTGTATTTTAGCTTACATTTTGTTAAACAAACAATGACACAGTGTAATATGTCATGTTTTGTAGTTCATTTGAGGTTGTATTTGCCTAATTTTAAGACCTACCAAGGGCCAGAGTATTTTTATTTCCTGATATGTAAAACCTTATTATTCAAGTACTTTCTTTTTTACCATGACTGTATATATCTTCACACCCATGTGTGATGAGACACAAGTGGAAAGAATTAGGGTGGGGCAGAAAATTGCAGGTGGAAGTAAAAACTACAAGAAGACACATGAGAAAACCTTCCAAAAAACTTCCAAAGTAAAATAAGAAGTAACCAAAAGACAAATAACTAACACTGAAAAACATGAAAACTTGATATTTTGGGAGACAGTTTTTGTTTTTTGTTGTTTTTTACTAAAATATTTGCTTGCTTGGCTTTAAAAAAAAATTAGGATAACAGTTTTAAAGTTGTGCTTTTTACAGTATGTGATGTTTTATGTGAATTATCTCTATTATCATTTCTGTGTCTGCAGCTTTATACCACCATGGAGTTTACTGATACAAAGCTTTTGCTATTTTTTTTTCAGTAAAACGAAGAATCACTCAGTGACATGAAATTTTGTTGTTTTCACTTTCCATCTTGCTACAGTGTAAAACTACCATACATTAAAACGAGTTTAAACTCGTAACTGTATGTTAATTCCACATAAAAAGCTAAAATCGAGACTACATTCAGTGTAGTAACCCAGAAATTTTTTTTACCTCCATGTGGAAACACAGTGCTTGCAATTTACCCAAATAAACCAGAAGAAAAAAATTTATTCTTTTGTAATTTTATATGAACCAACCCTTCAACAAACAAAAGAAAGGTGTTGCTGTGCCTTTAATCTATTATCCACATGTAGTCATTTACCATATAAATTTAATATATGCAGTGTGTACATGCAGTGTGTCTATACTTCTATGTGTATCCATTTTTCATGTGTCTGCGTGTCTGGATTAACTGTCTTCATTTATCTCAGACTTTGTCTTCTCTTTTGTTCCAACATAAATAACCACAGATTACCTAGAGCAATGGAGATCTGAGGCTTCCTCTGTGTGTGTGTGTGTGTTTGTGACCAGTGCTGGCATTCAGTGTGTCAACAGTCTTAGTCTAATATTAATTTGAGTCAGTGCCCACAGCTCCATTGCATACATTATCATATGAGCCCTCAGTACAGAGGAAGCAGCTGCTGTTTACGTCTCTGCAATTACTGTGACAATTTACAGGACAGCTCACTATAGGGGATTACACTCACTTCAAAAGAGTGGAGCTGTGTGTATAAGGAGGAGGTCTCTGCAATGTGGTCTGAGCTTGTGTGTTGTCAGTTTCTTGTGTATATCCAAAGTGACACAGTCTTCCTTAGCCACTGAAATCCATTTCTGAAAGTGTCAGTTCTCTTCCCAGTATGGAACTTGGTCCCTATGCAGAATCAGTGATTTATAGTTAGGTTCACTTATATTTGAATATGACAGTTTTTGTTATTTTAACTCTTTACCAAAACATATTCAGGGTATAATTATATGATGAATATGAGCTTAAAGGCTTTAAGGGCATTTACATCCAAATTGAAGGAGGGGTTTATGAATTACAGCTCTTGAATATTGAATGGAATGAACTTGCATTTAGACAGAGCTTCACTAATTAGCCTAACATGCATGTCTTCAGGCTGTGGAAGGTAGCAAGCTGCAGTACGCAGTGTAAACCCAAGCCAGCGCAGGAAACCCAAATATGTAGCAGCCTATTTCTTCATAGGACTGAAGGGCATTGACAGTTGGTTTTAATAGGAAGGTGTTTACTGTTCCTTCATTATTTCTTCACTGACCAGACAAAAAGGGGATGACCAGGCGCTGTTTCCTAAGAAGCTGAGATCCTTCAACGTGTGCAGCAAAATGTTGGAGATTTTCTATCAGTCAGTTGTGGCACGTGCAATGTACTGTGCTGTGGTCTGTTGGGGGAGCAGCATCGGAGCTGGTGACATAATCAGATTGAATAAACTCACTACGAAGGCCGGCTGATTGGCAAACTGGACACGTTTGAAGCTGTGGTGGAAAGCAGGTCATTAAACAAACTGTTATCAGTCATGGGTAATCCTGACCACCCTATGCACCATTTACTGGACAGGCACTGGAGCACCTTCTCTAACAGACTTATTCAACTCCACTGCCACAAGGACAGATATGGGAAATCTTTCATACCACGTGCAATAACTCATAATACAAGATGAGCACAATTTCACAAGAAAAATGATATCAAATTTGCAATCTACCACCCAGTTAGCATACACTCTGGCCGAGCACATGTAAGTAAACAAGAAAGAAATGCAAGAAATTGCCCTAAGAGGACTGCTTGAAGAAAATTGCACTGTCCTACATTTGCCCTCCAGCTGCATAGAAAAAGTTATTTAGACTAATATCCCTCTCTATTATCCAAATCTCAAGAGAGGACTTCACATTTCTAAGTGTCAACAGCCACAGGATTTCAGTGTCATGAGTATGGACTTCTTTTGTTGGACTCTTTTGTCCCACTTCTCTTACTTAATTAATCATTTCCTCCTTTTCTTCCTCATTTTCTCATGCATTTCTTGTGTGCTCCTTCTCCAGGTATCCATTTTATTATATTCATAGCTCTTGCAGTGAACATCTCTAAATCTGCAAGGGAATCATACACTGCACACTACAAATAAAACATAAGTCTTTCTCTGTTTTAGAATCCTTCTGAGTGTGAGTGTGTTGCTGCTTTGTGTGTTTACAGAAGGTGAGTAGAAGTGGTTTAATGGCTGCCGAGTGCATTTGTATTCATGAAAACACAACAGCTGATGGGTATTTTTGAGAGAGGGAAAGTGTTTAAGATATCATTTTGGTGTGTTTGTGTTTAGTTGTGAATGCAGGCCAGGTATTGTGCTCTCATTAATATATAAACTAATGATACATTGGAAACTGGTGCTCACGCACACACACACACACACACACACACACACACACACACACACTCGTTTTGACATATTAGTGTGGAACTCCATTGACATAATGCTTTCCCTAGCCCCTTACCCTAACCCTAACCATCAGAAATGAATGTCTAACCCTTACTGTAAACATAACCATAACCTAATTGTAACTGTAACCCTAAAACCATGTTTTGAGCCTCAAAAATGCTCAAACATGCCTTCAAATTTGTGAGGACCAGGGTTTTGTCCTCACAAATCACAGTTGGTCCTCACAACTATTGTTTCATGCAAATTTTTGTCCTCACAAAGATCTTTAAAACAGTTACACACACACACACACACACACACACTGCTATATACAAGCTGTTAAGGAAGAATAATTTAATAGGAAGGTTATGCTCTCTGCACTCTAATCCTGAACTGTGGCAATTAGTGGCTGTATAGATTCATCTCTTCACTCCTCTCTCCATTTCTCTTTGTCCTCTGTGCCTGTATAGTACCATTAGTGGCAGAAGAAATATTGAGATCCTTTACTTAAGGAATAAAAAAGGTGTTTTTCTGTATTTCTGTTTTTCTGTTTTTGGTACTTCTTTTGGTTAACATTGTGTTAGTCTGTTCAGTATGTTTTGTCCCCCTACCCTGTCAGTGGTTTTTAGCTACAAGCCATTATTCATACTGAAGACAAAAATGTTTAAAAACACCTCACAGATTTATGGAATACATACTTCAGTACAGTTCACCATAAAAACCTCCTGCTGTTGCTCCTCTAATGTGCTGCTTATTAAGCACACTGTTAGAACATCTCTCTTATTATGGGTTTATATCATATTAATCAAAAGTGTGTATTTAATTTGGGTGAGGAGAAGCTGAAAAGTCTATCACAATATAGTGTTTCAGTTCTGTCAGTTTATCACAATGATGTATTGACACTCAGAGAAGAAAGGTTGAATTTGCCCACTTTATTTTAAATTGAACAACTATAGTTTTCACTGGACAGGGGTGATGATTTTATGCTAACACAGTAGTTTAATGACACCGCCCTGCATGATATTTGCTGTATGAAATCTAACACTGGATTGCTGATTTTAAAACTAATATCCATTTTGGTCTATCACATCATGTTTTTTCACAAATGGCAATTGTAAACATGATCCAGATGTTTTTTGCTATATCTGTGGATGCTTCACTACATCCAAACAGAGAGAAAACAACAGATTTTGTGAAAAAAGGCAGACTTTGCTCATTTTGGTATGACATTGGGCGACCAAGACAAGCCATGGGCATCTCATTCAGTTTGCCGGGCGTGTGGAAAACCTCCGAGCATGGACTAAGGGAAAGAGACAGAGCTTGGGTTTTGGTATTCCAATGGTGTGGAGGGAGCCACAGAATCCCTTTGATGACTGCTACTTCTGTTTAGTCAATATTTCTGGATCCAAAACTAAACCATCTATCAGGTACCCTAACCTGCCATCAGCAATGAGACCTGTACCACATTCAGATGAAATACCACCTCCCAT
>VUQI01038963.1:0-15654 GCA_015106735.1 Paratilapia polleni | reverse complement strand
CATTTATTACAAGTATCATTATCAGTAAAGGAGGCCGAGGAATAACTAAACATTAGACACACAGAGCAGGAAAGAGGTGAGACGGGAGAAGCCATGCTGATAGTGATTCGGCTACGAGCTAAGCTATAAGCTACGCTAAGCTAGCGGATCCCTAAAGACACAGGGAGTGAATGATATGAATATAATTTGCAGGTGATTCACCAGAAGTGTGCTATTAATAAAGCACGTGTAGGTTACACTATGAAAATAAGTCAATATGTGAAAGTTCGTAGTTAGTTAATCAAGCTACACAACAAGCACCACTGTGCGATGCAACAGGAACAGGAAGTGATACAATACCCAGTCCACACCAAGTGAGAGTGAAATTATCATCTTGTGACCCATTACAGGAAAACCTAAATGAAAACCACCAATATACTATTGTTCAAACTGTTTGAATCATTATAAAACAGAGTGGCACCACAGCTAAATGCTGAAATATATTATTCCAAAGTCTTTTCTGTCAAATCTGGGACCAATTTTAACTTTTTTTTTTTTGTGTCTGCAATCTTTGAAGCCAAGAGCTGAATTAGCTTAGCATAACACAAAGAATGAATATGGAAAAGATTAACCAGACTTGGCCCAAAGCTCGCCAATTACTCAAAAATAGCTTATCTTCTATACTGTGATTTTAATAGAGTTGCTATTAGTAACCGTTTGAAAGGTTTCAAGGCAGCTATTTTCCCTTGTTGTAATGCTAATCTAAGCTAAATGTCTGCTGGCTATAGCCAGATCCACCCCTGTCACACAGGTCTAGAGACTGGTCAGTAACCCCTGGCAACCACAGGTAAAAATGTAAATTCCCCGACAGGTTGGTGAGTGGTTCCTGGAGGTTGCTGGCAGTCGATTGCTTTGATCGCTAGCAGATTGCTGTGGTTGCATGGAAGACGCTGATTTGTCTGCAAACATTCGCCAACTACTGAGAGAAGTAGTGAAAGTATGAAAAGTGTCACAAACTGGAAACAGAGATCGTTCACCTTCAAAGTAAAAGTGGCGTCTTTCGAAAGGAATGTTCTTGGTTTCCGGTTTGTGTTGCACTTTTCATAGTTTCACTACCTCTTGGCGAGTAGTTGGCGATTGTTTGCAGACAACTCTGCTTCTTCCATGCAAACTATGGGTGATTGTGGCAATCTGCTAGCAACCAAAGCAATCACACAGAGGTTTTGGTGCAGTACCCTCTTTGCGACCGATTTCACCTAGCAACAGCCAGCAACCTCTTGCCAACCAGACATTGCCAAAAACTTCCTTACTGGCATGTTTACACTTTGATCAGTAGATGAACGGTGTTCTTCTTGCTCACTACGTCACTGTTTGTACTGCTAACTCTTATAAAGTGTAGATACTTGTTCCAGGGATTCACGCTGTTACAATACTAGTGTGTATGTTGCATAATGATCATAATTGTTGAAGTTAACCTAAAATATAACTGAAGTAAGTCTTGAGTTCAGGCGCGTTAGAGCTTGGTATGTGTGATGCATCAGTGAAAGGCTGCGTGCCACCCAGCCAAAAAAGAGCTTAAAACAGCAAACGTAACATAAAATTTGCCTTCAGCTTTGTGATTTAAGCAGAAAAATAAACCAGCTCTGTTGTTGTGTTTTCATAGCTTACCTGACAAAGCTACACTATAACATAACCTTGCGTAGAGTATATATACAAAGGCGTACTGTGTTGTATGGAAAGGAGGGGTTTAACCTGAATGTTACCCTATCAAATGTGCGTGTGTACAAATCCTTTATTCTTAGGAAAAACAAATTGGAGGTCATGTATGCAAACAAAGAAAGGTGTGCAAGAATTAGTTTGACCCCTTTTTCTGAATCATCTATGTGAACCAAGCCCTTTGAACAAACATATATTCTTAGTGCGCACACACACACACTCACAGCATGCCTGATCATTGACAACTACCAGATGGCACAGGGAGGCTAGACTGCGTAGATTAATCAGTGCGTACATCTTCACGCTGGATGTGACATTGGATGATGTGTGTGTCTGCACAGCACAGGCTAGTCTGGATGTAGTGTGAGGTGATGTGTGTATCTCCTTTATGTGCATACAGTGAAAAAAAGCATGTAGGGGTTGAGTCTGTGCTAGGCGGTGCATGGTTTATGTCTGCAAATATCCTCTCTCGCGCCTTCCAAATCTTTCTTCAAGCGCGTCTGTGTTCGCTTGACTTGCTGAGGGACTCAGTGTTTCAGATTTGTAGCATGTGGGTGTGTTTGAGCCATGCCGTTTCTGAATTGCTCAAAATGTTTGCAGTTGTTTTGTGTACGTACCAGTGTTTCTAAGTGACTGGCTGCCAGTTTCAGTCAGCCGTTTGCGTTTCTGAACAAACAGTTTCAGCACTGATGCATCAAATTGCTTTCAATTTTTTGGTAACAACTACCTTCTATTTTTTTCACTGTTACTGAAGCCTACAGTAATAACATATCTGTGGTTGCATATTAAAGGTATTGCTCCCAATTCTGGGAAACACCATCATCTTCTGGGGTTTTCTACTCCTTTAACTTGGGCATAGACTGCTTATAAAAGATGGACATAACCCCTGGATCTGGAGGCACTTGACTTATAGCCAAGTCAAATGTTTTACCTGCATTCTTTGCCAAAATAAGTCTGGCTATATAGAAATCAAACCTGCTTCTCACACAATTTCTGACCTCAGTAAACACTCTCCTGATGAGTTTATGTTCTCAGATTCTAGTTTCAAATCATATTTAATACAACATGATGCTGATTTTGTAAATTATGGCCCCACTTAGAGGAAAATGCAGTGTTCTCGATTTCTCAGACAGATCCTGCCCTTGCTCAACATGTCCAGAAACACCAAGATGTTCACCGTTACAGTGCTCAACTTGAGGCTAGAAAACAGGTCCACAAACCAATGGGTGTATTTATCAAAATGTCAAACTATCCCTTTAAGGTTTTGTGCTAAACCTATGCTCTACATTAAGGTATGGATTATTGTGCTATTTGTTTGCATCTTTAATTTAACCAGACAACCCTTGAGAAAATGCCAATGTTTTTTGACAACTGCATTTGATCACTTACAGTTCAAATGTCATCTTGATATACTGATTTAAATTGTCCTAAACTGGTTGGAAAGTGAAGTTATTTTTGAGGGTTGGGTTTTACTGATTACTGGTGTCTCAAATAGCATACTTCTGTTCTTACTCTTGGTACTGACAAGTACAGCTGCACGAAGTGAGTGCCCAGATGGTGGTTAAAATGTTTAGTCTGGAGCGCTCGGCTACCCAGCTGAAGGCGATGGATCACCAATCAGTTTTCAGCAAGCAAGAGGAAGTTATGTTATATTCTAGCTAGCTAGCTAGCATTGGCAGCATTCCTTTGGCTGCTTCCTTATTCTCAAGGGGTTGCCACAGTGGATGGATCCACATATTTTATTTGGCACAGATTTTTACACCAAATGCCCTTCCTGATGCAACCCTCCCAGGGTGTTGTGTCTCGAACCGGGAATCTTTTGTGTGTTTGGATGATTGTGTTAACCACCAGTAACATAGTAAAGGATTTTTTTTCTTAAATCAAACATTGACATTGTATGTGTTTTGGTGTTGTGTACTGTAGAAGAATTTATTATTTGTGGTCAGAGGCTTGACAAGTTATAAATGTTCCCAAAATGCAGAAGCTAGAGCAACAATCACAGTCAAATGCTGCAGTGTTTTTAGGTAAGTGTACAACTTGCCATGTTCAGGTTGAGATAATACCCTGCAAAAATAATGCAATACACCAGTAAATATGTTCATTGCGTGTACTAATGGAAGCATCCAAATTGAGATCTTTATGTGAAGGAACCATAATCATCACAGTAAAAACAACGCTTCCATGTAAGCTAACCTAAATGTCACTTTTAATCCATGCTCACTGTGATTATGCAGCTAGCCTATTTGCACGTTTCTGTCATCTTGTTCTCACAGTGTTGTTTTCTGGCTGGTTGGTTGCTTAACTGATCCCTAAACTCAAATATAATGCAGCTTCACAGGTTTGACAAGATAGATAAAATAGTTTACATGAAAAGACAAGAGAAAGAACCGAGGGAAAGTGAAAGACAGAGAAGAGACCTCAGCCAAGAAGACTGGCCCGGCTGCACACTACCCTCGGCATCTCTCTCTGTCCTTTTATCTTTCGCTGCTGGGCTCATTCTTATTGGCATTTACAAGATTTCTCCCTCCTTGTTTTTATTTCTCCTTGGCTTGCAAACTCCTCTTCAAAAAGCTCTTTCCACAGTTTGTCACAGAGGCAATCCTTTTCCTCCACTAAAAGTCTTTGCATAAAATCCACAGTTGTAGTGTTGCGAGTAGAAAGTCTGTAGATTCCCCAAGTGGTTTTAAGTCCAGTCAAAGGTGAAATACAAATGAATTACTGTTAAAATCACCACAGTTCATTGTGTAAATCTCATTCTCAGCCATACATATGTACAGAAATCCCATGGCACAAAAAAAGTTATACTCCACAAGTTTTTGCTTTGGCTTGATCGTTTCATCTTCTTCTGCAGCCTTTCAGTCTTTACTCACATCTTTGATGTAGAGAGTAAAGGTTTGATTTTGTTTACATTCTACAAATCCAAATCCAAGGGTCTGATTTTCTTTTTCCTCACAAAATGATAATTTGACAGTGGAAACACATGGAGGTTCATGTGTTATTTTGAGATTGAGACAGTACGGTGGCCTAATTTTGGGGGTGAACTTCCTCTAGCAGGAAGGTGAATATTTTTCCGTGGCATATTCCCTCCTTAAGAATCAACTCTAAATCAAAGTCCTCACATTTATTTTCCATGATTGCACGTGTCTTTTCTCTCGAAGGCTAGGTTTCTCTTAATGGAGAGAGTAGGAAAGGCAAATCCACTCTTACGTTTCCCTCACCCTATCCTCTTGCGGCGTTGATCGCTCTTGGGAATCTTACCCTTCTATCCTTCAATGCATCTGTCCAAGCAAGCATTGAAGATCCAGGCCTCCATCTCACTCTTCTGTCTATAGGACCATTTTTTCCCCCAATCAACGGATAGTCAAAAGGCACCTAGCTCTCCAGCCCTGTTTATCCATCCATTGTCCCCATCTGTTCTTTTTTTCCCTCCCATCTTGTCCTCTCAGAGGTCCAGACGGAAGGCGCCAAAGTAGCTAGCAGATTCTTCGGCATTTACCATGGTGGGGGAAGAGACGGAGACGAAGATCTCGTCGCCGGCCCTCAGTTCGAACAGTCCTCCCTGGTAAACGGAGTGTAGGGCGTACTCAGCATCCGGAGCCCAGCACTTGGTTCCCACCCCCTTCAGGAGCTGGAAAGAAAAATGCAAGACACAAGAGAGAATGATACTAAGGAAGCTGCTCAATGGTCCAAATAGTTCAGGGTGATCTTTGATTGTTTTGGGTGAAAGAAAGACACGCTGTACCTGTATGGGGCTTGGGTAGGAGGTTTTCTTGTAGACGCACTGCACCAGCTGGTGGCTGACGCTGCGCTGGTCCCCCTCATTTGCAGCTGGGGATGGATAACGAAAATACACCTAGAGAACGGTGGGAGCGAGTAAGATAAAATTAATCATTAGCGATAACGATGACCACCCCCATTGTACAGCATGTGAGGTTTGTTTGTTTTTTTGTTTGTTTTTTTAAATACCCTTTCTTTTTCGAAAGAAAATGAAATTTTCACCTAATATAACGTAAATGTAGCCAGAAATGTAGTAAATAACAGTTATTGATTAATGAAACTGAATATATGATGGGTACAGAGGCCTTTATCCAGCAACCATCACTGTTGTGTTTCAAAGGCATATTGTGTTACTTAGTTACAAACTTCTCATGTAAAAAAGATTTTTCTAATTATGTCAGCACAATTGAAAACTGTTGTGCTGATTTAAAAAAAACAAACAGTTTTTTTTTGGTTTTAGGTCTTAGTCACACAGGCCTAGAGACCGGTCAGTGACCCCCTGGCACCCTCGGGTCAGTAGGGAAAAACTGTGTATTCCCCAACCTGTTAGCAAGTTGTTGCTGAAGGTTGCTGGATGAAATCGGCCCTAAAATATAAAGCGCCTTGAGGCGACTGTTGTTGTGATTTGGCGCTGTATAAATAAAATTGAATTGAATTGAATTGAAAGAAGGTGCTGCACCGTAAACCTCCTCGTGACTGCTTTGGTCACTAGCAGATTGCCATGGATGCCCTTAGGTTCCATGAAATTATTGTAGGGTCTTTACCCTAAACTATAAAGCGCCTTGAGGCGACTGTTGTTGTGATTTGGCGCTATATAAATAAAATTGAATTGAAAAATGAATTGAAACTGAAAGATGTCGACATGTCTGCAAACACTTGCCATTTACTCCCTGAGCAGTAGTGTAACTCAAAAAAGTGCAACGAAATTGGAGAACATTTGTCTTTAAATAAAGTTGTGCCTCACCACTGCAACCAACACATTTCAAAAGGTGCAACCTGTACTTTGAAGGCAAACGGTCTGTTTTCGGTTTGCAATGGACTTTTCACAGTTTCACTACCGCTTGGCAAGTAGTTTGCAGACAAGTTTCATGCAAACTGCTGGGGACTGCGGCAATCTGGGAGCAACCAAAGCAATCTCATGGAGGTTTTTGGTGCAGCACCTGTTTGTGACCAATTTCACGCTAGCGACTGCCAGCAACCTCCACCAACCGGTTGCAGAATACACACTGTTGGTTTGAAATCTTTAGATACTTTTGGACAATTTTCCAGATGGATGGCTTTCATTACTTAGAGCAAGAATGTGCTAAGAAGGAATTTCATTTTTAAGGAGCACTTTAAGGCTACATAATCAAACCTATAAACACTGAAGCTGCAGTCACTTGACTCACCAAATGTATTTATACTTTAATCAGCACAATAGCTTTTTAGCTGTGGTAACATGATCAGTTGCAGAGTTTCACCATGATAAACATGCATTAGATTACATAATGCACCACTGGAACAACTGGATGATGGTTGATGGAAATGAGCCTCTGTATGCCTACTATTCTAATAATTTCCCAAATCTGGTATATAAATAAAATATATCTTATCTCAGCTTAAAAAGATTCATGATGACTGATTCCATTAGTCACTAAATCAACACTGATCCACTGACCCACTGCTATTACATAATAGCCTTGTCACAGATGAGCACACACATTTGTGGAATGATTCCAGCTTTCTACTGATGTGATATTTTCAACTTAACCCATTTGAGTTATTAACATGTAGACTAATAAACTAATGGGTAGATGACAGCTTGGAGTTTAGAAATGTGTTATAGGCAGCTTTCCTAAAAAGTGATTTGAAAAGTTTAATTGATAATAGAAATAATCATTATGTAAGGTGCACACCTTTGATGAGATAAAATCTAAAAATGTAGCAAAAGAGGGAAAAAAAAGCTTAAATAATTGAGCTTCTGAGTGAGAGCTGATTGAATTTATTGCATAGCTTTGTCACCTGTGAGTACAGGTAGTACCGCCCATCTTGGGGCACTCGGAGCTTCCCATTGGACAGGGTCATGTTGTGCAGGTGAGCTCCTAAGCTCTGATTGGCCCATGAGCGGACCAAATGGCGGCAGGACTGATGAAGACCTGGAGTGGGGATCGGGTAGGAAGGAAACCCTGTTGGTGAAGATGAAGGGAAAAAAAGTGGTAAGAGATAAATTCAGGGAAAAACTAACTAAAAAAAAAACCCAGCTGGAATTCAAATATTTCACACCATGCCTGCATCATAGCTTGGTTCTTATAAAGAAGAAAAACAACTGCAGATTCTATAAACTAAGCAAAAGAGCCAGTCCATCATATCAGTGAGTACTGTATTCACCCAAAGCTCAACAGCAGCAGCAGCAGCAGCTGACAAAATCATATTACAGAAAACAGAACCAGTGGTGAAATACAGTTTGTGACCCAAGAGTAGCACTCCTCTCCTCTACCAGAGTTGAGCAATAAGGTGCATTATTCCCTGAAGTCCTATAAATGTTGAGAAACATCTGAAATACCGTGTTAAAAATCCATGCACCATTGCATTATTGGAAATTAAACAGTTTACAGCACGTGTATTGGACAATGCAAGCTGTGTGGCTTTTCTTTCTGAGTACTTTATTCTCTATAAAAGGGCACTCAAGTGCACATTCAAACTTATACAATGGCCACTTATTACAGGTGTGTTGGTTTAATCTGTGATTAAGCCTGTTTCACCAGTAATGTAGCACAAAGAAAAAGTCCTGTTAGATACAGGAAATACAGTGTAATGTTGATTGGAACTATGTGCAGTTTTCCTGTTATATAATTTTGCCACACACTAGAAAAATGCTTCCTAATGATTTCCTGTGCATGCAGACTTGATTTCCTCTGCCGTCCTATGTATGTATTCGTGTGAATACTTGCATTTGTGAAACACTGCCATCAACAACAGAAGCTTTAGTGTATAAAGGAATAGTTACACAATATGGTTTAAACTATTAGCACATAACTGTCACAGAGACCTTAATTTTATACATTTCTCAAATTGTTTTTGTGCTGTAAGTACCATGCAGGAACGTCCAGATCTAAAAAACGAAATACAGCACAGAACTGCCAAAAAAACTCCAGTTCCTCTAGTGGCCACTTGAGGCTGGCTCCAACAGCGAGTCGATCCCCATAGACTCCCATGTTAAAATGCTGAACCTAACAGCTGTACAAACGATTTTTACAGCCTCGAGCAAAAGTGGTTTAGGCCTCTAAGGATCGTTTCCTCCTTCATAACAACTCTACGGTGGGTGAAATTGGTTATAACTCACCCACCGGGATACTGGAGTTAGTTAACTGTGAAGCTTCAAAATGCACAGTCCAGAACCAGTGGGTGAAGTCATGGTGGCTACTTCCATCTTTTATACTGTCAGTGGTAATTATTTGTGTCTGTACCTGTTTTCTGTTTGTGTGTGCTGGCTTGACTACCATGAAATTGTTTTCTTCACATATCTAAGATAACTCCTTTTTAGAGGAAAAACCCAACACCCCTCAAGGCTTCTCTTGCTGCTGTACTTCCTTATGAGAAATCCTGGCTGGGCTGAATGTGTGAACCTGACCCTCACACACACACACACACACACACACACACACACACACTGCAGCACATTTCTTAGCCTTTGTCGTCTCAATGGAAATAACATCAGGCAGCCTTTGCCAGATTGTCAACACCCTTCAGCTTGCATGACAGTTTCAGATGAAAAACATATTCCAACTTTAAATTCCATGTTTTACAACATATGTGATACTTACCTATATCTATAAATGTCTATTTTACTGCCACATATAGCACATTGGTAGACCTCACAGATTCAGTCTTGGTGGTAAAAGCCTCTGGCACACAGGAAGTGTTACAGAAAAGAAACACAGTTGGGTAGACTTTAATGTACTTCTAAATGATCTGCATTGGAAAATAGGGAAGGAAACAGGATGTGTAAGTTTAACAGATGGAATAACTTAGTGATCCATCCATCCAACTTCTTAACTGCTTATCCAGCAAGGGTCAGTGGAGGGTCTGGGCCCTATACCAGCTGTCATTGGGCGAGAGGTGGGGTACACCCTGGACAGGCTGATTTTCCATCACAGGGCTTACATCCACATCTATTGCCAGTTTCAATCAACAAATAACCTTACATTCACAGGGAATCCAGATGCCCTTCCTGACGCAAAACCCTCCCCGTTTATCCAGGCTTGTGACCGGCACTCGGAGTACACTGGCTTGTGGCGGCCCCGTGGGTGGGTAGGGGAAACCAGAGTGTGTTAATCTGACAGTTATAGACCGCCACTGGGTGTGTGTGATGGTCAGTCACTGTGCCAAAGTACCAACTACATTTCTGTGGTCGTTGGCTGTAAATGCCAGTATAGTAGCCTGGATTCATACTGGGTTTATCAGGTGACATCCTGACCATGAAACAGCTTGTCAGCTGAGCAGCCTGTTCCACCTTAGAATGAAAAGAGGGTGAAAACAGAGATTTAGCAATTTTCTGACTGCAAAAATCACCTGACAGATGAATTTAAGCAGCCTTTTCCACAGGTTTGCACAGTAAGGGAATGTAAAAGAATGAATAAATTAATTTAAAAGATCCTGATATTGGATTTAAGGATATATAGATGCATAGATAAAAGGATGATTGAGGCAATTTAAAGAATATTGTTTTTTTCCCCTCATGAGCAGCAGCTACTCCTTATGTTCTGAGTAAAATGCTGTCCTCTGTGTTTAAGTCTAATTTTCACCATGAAAAGTGGTTTCATCCATGCTTTTTGACAAAATCCACCCCTGCTCAAGTTGTGATGTGTCAATGCTGCTCTGCTCTCAGAATAAATCAACACATTGTTGGTGCCATTCAGTCCAGATGTCTGCACCATGTAGGAACCAATATTGGTTAGCTTATCTTTGTTTTTATCAGCTCAACTCACAGTTTTATTGCTCGGCACATGCAAAACATATGGCGTATCCCAGTGGTGAACCTTTCATTTTCTTCTCCAGCTTCCAGAGAGCTTTCACCCAGAGTAATAATAACCCCCCGAAACACTGATGCCTCACCTTGAGAGTTGGTGTCTCTGAGGGTCAAGTGGGCAGATGGCCTCTGGGCCACGGGGCTCATAAACCTTGAACCCGAGTTGTTGAAAGGGCGAGGCATGGTTCTCGCCTCTAAGGGAGAAAGGACATGAAAGAATGTCAGAAAAGACGCTGTAGTTAGATTAGATTGTGAGAGGATGTGTGTGTGTGTGAGAGAGAGATGCTCACCAATGAAGGTCTGCTTTGAGATGATGCTCTCTGTCACCTGAAAGAAAACAGGAACAATATGAAGGTCAGCAAATATGTGAAAAAACAGACAAGGAAGTTTATTTTTATCAGTAATACAACTAACGAAGGATGATGCCCACTGGGCTGGGGTGGGGGGGGTTTAAGGCTACAGTTGTTTCATCTGATGCCATCCGTAAGACAGTAAGATCAGTAAGACATAAGTTGGCATGCAAAACTATATACAGGTATAACATTTGTCTGGTTCTTTAACGCCTTTTTAACATTGTAATAGTTTTTCTTCAAGCTGTTTTTACCTTTACTGACTATGAACAGTAGGCCAATAAGATGCATTAACTAACTTAATGGTTGTCGTAGCTGTGAAAATGACAACAAAAGCTTAACAGAGTGAGCCAAAGAGAGCTAGCTCCACTCCATTTTAAGTTAAACGGAAGCAATACAATGGTAAATGGACTGATACTTATATACCACCTTTCTACTCAATTTGAGCTCTCAAAGTAATTTATATTACATGCCACATTCATCCAAGCACTTTTTTCTAAGCGTAAGCACGTCTATCTAACACTCACACACCGATGAATGCATCAGGGGCAGCTTGAGGTTCAGTATCTTCCCCAAGGACACTTCAACATGCAGACTAGGGGAGCCAGGGATTGAACCACTGACCTTCCAATTAGTACATAACGCGCTCTACCTCCTGAGCCACAGCCACCCCTTAAAAACTTTGTTTAGTTTAGTTGACCTAATAAATTAAGTGGGAAAACGTGATTATGAATAGCTTAATTTATTAATTACATTTATATAGTTAATTTATTTTTGTCGGAAATTAAAAGTCAGTCACAGTCCAGCGCCCCATACACTGTACAGTCTCAACAATAGTGCTTTAATGAAGGAGATTAACATTGCAATCAATTCATTCACATACATATCGATATGGACATAAGTGGAGAGATATCAGCTAAACGGGTAAAACGATATAAAGCTACAACGTGTCTGATTCTCTAATCCCCCTTTAATTTTAGATTTTTTTTAAGATGTTTTATAGGTATAAAAATGGTTAGCAGTATGCTAATAAGATACAACATAGTACACAGGACTGGCAGAGGGTCAACTTAGGCCTGGTGAGTCACAAGCCTTATAATACACTGGCATAAACCAGAGTCACATGAACTTAATATAGTGTGCCAGAGAGAGTGAAATCTGCAAATTTCAAGTTAAATACACTTAATAGATTTTAAATTAACTCCAAAAATGTGATTGTAAAGAGTTTAAATTAATTCTTTTAGGAAATTCAGAGGACTTTCAGTCACAGCCCGGTTTCCTGTGCACTGCACAGCCACAGCAGCACTGCTTTAATTAATGTTTGAACAACATCCTTTGAACGCTGCCGGGAATCCGTCATTAGTTAATCACTTAAAGGTGGCTTTGTAGTTGTTATGTCCCACGTCAGCCAATGAAACAGCAGGTGTAACACTGATAAAATAATGATTTGAACTTGGACGTCAATGCTCCCATAAATCTGTGCTCATGCCTGCCAATGCTGTCCATACTTGGATAAATCAAGTACAAATTGTCAAGAAAAAAGTACAAACAACTTAGTGTAAGTAAGTAAACTTAAAGTTAAAATGCACTACTTTACTTTAAAAAAGGACAAAATTTCCATTTACAATGTAATATTACTGTATAGTGCAGTAATATTTTTTCATCTTTATAATTGTTTGCTAAAGATTTGTTTGTCTTTTGGCTCTCAAATGAGAGCCAAAAGTGTTATTTAACTTTCATGAGTGTAAAGTTAATCATTAACCTGCAATTGTTCTGTTTGTTCTTTGCACTGCTCAAATAGGCAGTGCCAGTTTTATGGGCGTGAAGTGGCTGCACTAAACATGGTTGTTTTGTTTGTGTCAAAAGTTCTGGAATAAATCTTTTTATTCTATAGCCGAGTCAGTTTTATTTATGCACCCCTAAATCACAAATGTTGCACGGTAGGGCTTTATGATCGTCACAACACCATCCCAGCTTTGATTCAGATGAGAAAAAGCTAAAAAAAAAGAAGTTCTCTAACAGGAAAAGGGGGGCAACTTTAGGGCGACCAGTTGTTGTGAACTGGTATAATATAAAACAAACTTTCCTACCCTTGTCTCTCAGAATGAAATTTGGTTTAAAATTAGAAAATATGCCACATATTCTTTCCCTTTAAACTCTGCTCTCTTTCTCCTTCTTCCATCATCACAGCTCTAAAATATAAACTTTCCTTCTTTTCTTCTCTCGACAGCACACAGTCTCCCCTCGGTGCTGTCTCTGGTTTATTTCTCCGCCTCCTCTCTGTCATCTATGATCCCAGCGAGCGGCCTCTGTTTCATCTCCCCCAGATGTAGAGACAGCCAAGTCAAAATACAAACAAAGTGACAAATTAAAGGAAAAAAAAGAAACAAACAAAAAACAAAACAAAACCCCAAACAACATAGCGTGCTTTGATAAGGTGTTTGGGCACCTTGTGCTGCCAGAACAGCTTTGGTGTGCCTTGGCATTGATCCCCAAAGTTTCTGGAACATCAGTCTAACAAAAGATATTCCTTGATTTGGTGTTTTGATGATGTGGTGGAGAGCGCCGTCTAACGCACCGGTCCAAAATTTGCCACAGGTGTTAGAGTGGGTTGCGATCTGGTGACTAAAAGCCAAAGCATATGATTCTCATCATTTTCGTACGCAAACTTTTTTGGTGACCAGTGTGCACCTGGAAAAGACCAGTGGCATCAGGATAGAAATGTTTCATGGCGATTCTTCCCTCTAAGGGAACAAGAAAAGCGAAACCAAACCCTGACAGAGCCACCAGATCCCCTCACTGTAGGGGCAAAGGGTTTAGGTGCTTTAACTTGTCACCTGTCTGTATATATGCACACACACACACATGCATTTTCTCTCTCACACACTCTCATGCTAATGCTTTATGTACTGACTCTTGCTCCTCGTTTCTGTCTCTCCCACTTTGTAAATCAAGCTTCCTTTAACTTTGGCTCCAAACCGCTTTAATCTTTTGTTTCTTGCTCACTCCTGATTTGTAAATCCTTTTACTTTCTTTCCCCTTTTTGCCCCTTCTTTCACCTTTGTCACTTTCCCCTTTCTCCTACGTGTCTGCCCACTTTGTTCGCCTGTTATGAGTCATGCGGTCAGTCTAAAGTGCCCTGAAGCAGGGCACTGAGGCCCCTATTGGAATAAATCTCCGCGATTAATTTGCCAAAATACCACAATATCCTGAATATGATTAATTCAGTTTTCAATGGTCACCCAGCTGCACACGTGATGTTATTCTTGGCAGCCGGTTTGTTTCTCCTGCACTGAACATTCAACTCAACCTGCAAATTGAACATGATCGCTCTGGGGTTTACTGTGTGCGTGTGTGTCAGTGTGACACCACCGCTTGTGTATATCCTATATACTCTAAGGGGGGAACACAATGCAGAAAAGCGTAGAGTGTCGACTCGGCTGCACCGGCTCGTCTCGCTAGGCGTAGCGTGCCTGTCTCTGCCTAACGTTCCTCAAGTCTTGAAAGCAGAAAATTACCCCCACACACTCTTAAAGAGAGAAAATTACCAACAGATTTTCTGCCCTGCATGTGGCTGCAGTTGAAGAAAAATATAAAAGAACATGGTGTTTCAGAAGCTTTCAGGCTCTTTCAGGGCAACTCCAGAGCAACATGTTTTCAATATGTCTGCTGTTTCTATTCTCACTTTGGAAACTATCGGATGACTAAAGAGTGACATCAACTACATGTATAGTTTATGTTGTACACAGAGCTGGAAGCTTTCTGTGGCATCCTGAAAGATTTCTGATCAGCAGCACTTTTAAATATGAAACCAGTGTCATTTGGAGTTATAGTCCATTGTTTTCTGTTTACTGTTTGCCATCTGGCCTGTATTTACAGCCTACTGTATGCAATTTATATGCTCATTGACCACTTCAGTAGATACACATGTTCAAATGCTCGTTGATACAACTTTCTAATCAGATGGCAGCAACTCAATGCATTTAGGCATGTACACGTGGTCAAAACGACCTGCTGAAATTCAAACTGAGCATCAGAATGAGGGGAAAAAAGGTGATTTAAGTGACTTTGAATGTGGCATGGTTGTTGGTGCCAGACTCGCTTGTCTGAGTATTTCAGAAACTGCTGATTTGCTGGGATTTTGCCACGCAACCATCTCTAGGGTTTACAGAGAATGGTCTGAAAAAGAGAAAATATCCAGTGAGCAGCAGTTCTCTGGGTGAAAATGCCTTGTTGATGTCAGAGATCAGAGGAGAATGGACCGACTGCTTTGAGCTGATAGTAAGGCAACAGTAACTGAAACTCAAATGTATCAAACTCAGCACATTGAACCTTGAAGCAGATGGGCTAATGCAGCAGAAGTCCACACCAGATGCCAATCCTGTCAGCTAAGAACAGGAAACTGAGGCTACAATTCACACACGCTTACCAAAATTAGACAACAGAAGACTGGAAAAATGTTGCCTGGTCTGAGGGATCTCAATTTTTGCTGCAACATTCAGATGGTAGGGCCAGAATTTGGTGTAAACAACATGAAAGCATGGATCCATCCTGCCTTGTATCAATGGTTCAGGCTGGTGGCGTAATGGTGTGGGGGATGTTTTCTTGGCACACTTTGGGCCTCTTAGTACCAACTGAGCATCATTTAAACACCACAGCCTACCTGAGTATTGTTGCTCTTTGTGACCACAGTGTACCCATCTTGTGATGGCTGCTTCCAGCAGGATAGCACACCATGTCACAAAGCTCAAATCATCTCAAACTGGTTTCTTGAACATGACAGTGAGTTCACTGTACTCAAATGGCCTCCACAGTCACCAGATC
>VUQI01038962.1:0-10133 GCA_015106735.1 Paratilapia polleni | reverse complement strand
TGTAACTCTGTATTTGCAGAACAGCCACTCATATCCTTCACACAGGTATTTCACATGGTTTTTATACTTGGACTCATAGAGACATGGGATAGAGACGGAGCCTCCAGCCTTCACTGACACCTTACTGACTGTAGTTATGCTGTGGATTCCTGCAACAAGAAACATTTAACTTCTAACATAATGTTATAATTAAAGTACGTCACATCTAAGAATCAGTTTCTAATTATGGCCATCTGTTGATGTAACCAGCACACAGATAATTAAACACAAATACACAATTATAAAATAACCACTGACTGACCTGTGAGTCCAGTGAAGATGAGAACAAAGCAGAGATGAAGAGCCATGTTATGAGCAGAGTAAGACTAAACAACAAGTACCAACTCAAAGTGAGAATGAAGCTCTACTTCCTGAGGAGCACTAATCTCTTCCTTCTTCTGTGAGGAAGTTATTTCACACTGGTTGGACAATAACACAAATTTCTGTGAAGCTAGAAGACACAGCCCTGTGAACATGTTTCATGCAGGGGGTGCTGTGAGGATGAAGCAATATGTGAGCTGGGGACAGAAACATCAGCACCCACATGAAAAAGATCTATATAAATGATATATGCTGTAAAGTGGTAATGCATATTTACTCATATTATTATGGGCCTTAATAAGTATGTATGAATAATTGTATAAAAACATTATATTTGTATATGAAAGCATAACCGTCTTAGAAAACACGCAAAACTGAGTGTACACATACAGGAAGTGGGTGCTGGCCCACAGGAAACCCACATACATAAAATAAACCAGCGACCACTGAAACATATTTACTGCAAAGCAGCACTCAGAGACACCACCACCTGCAAGGACTCACTGCTTAGCATGAGGCTAAATCTGACAACAAGCATGCACACGTGCACAGAGTACACAAACACTATATCTAGTGGTTAAAGTGGGCTGGAACTTTCACTTAATGAGTGATTAATTCTCATATGCAGTTTAATACATATTACTGTCAAACAGTTCATTTTTCACATGCTGCAGTAATTTAGTCCATCCTACACTCGGACTCGCCTTTACAGCACAGCTAATTTATTCTATCAAGGTGACTGCTAATGCACATTGTGACTCATGTCTCTCCCCAAGAAAGCAAAATTAGGGTATCAAAAAAGAAAAGAATGAAAGAAGAGGGAGAGAAAGGCAAGTCAGTGGAAGTCAGCTGTTAATATATTTCTTTCAAAGGAAAGGTGAGCAGAGGACAACTAACAGGTTAAGAATGGTTTAGCTATCAGCAGCTGTTATAGACAGTGAGCCAGTATCAGATGTGACACTACATCTATTCAAATGACCCAGCACATCTTAAAACCACGAAATGCATGCCCCTTTATTTCAGAAAGAGCCAGAGAGTGAAGCAGCAGCAGGTCCCTCTCCACATGATGTGACACAAAGTGAGATCATGTAGTGGCAAATAAAACATTATTCCAAACAATCATTTGTATCAGTTTCAACTGGAAGCTTAGCAACACTCACATCAAGTAGCATTAAGCTTTACTGTATGTTGGACCAGTGGTTCCCAATCAGACAGTTAAGCAAGGGATTTTGAGGAAGCCTGCACATTTCAGGCTGATGAAATAGCACGTTAAAATGCTGCAATGACACTGGTTATTAAAAAAAAAAAAAAAAAAGTTACTTACATGAAACACCAACAGTGAGCACACTCTCACAAACATTTTCATGTGTTACTAAATCACCTACAACATCATTAGCCTGCCATATATGACATCTTTTTCTGTTTGATACCATCACAGGAACACAGAAAATGGCTTTTGCATGTCATATCATTACACATATTATAAACTTAATTTAATCTAATGCATTTTAACATATTTCTATAAGGCCTACACAACCAACAATGCTACTGTAATTATAGTTTTACAGTTTTATAAACACATAAATTTGGACACTTATTTAAACCTTCACAATGATCAATATAATTTACAATTATTATTATGTGCCTTGATGATCTGGTTTGACTTCTGATGTGCCTATCCAGGGGGTTAAAGTGGGATTTGGCAGGTGGGGGAACCCTAACCCATGGTGCAGGGTGGGGGAAAGAATCAGTAAAAAAATAAATCACATGCTAGCATTGTTCGTTCCAGTAGGTTTGTTAACTTTGTGTACAAGCTATGATCAGCTGACCTGTCCCACTGCTGTTGCTCTGAGGTTTACTTCTCTTTGTGGGTTTAGACAAATGAATTCAACAAGATATAATCAGATGGTGTACAGTATGTGTTGTCATGGCTGCATTCCCACCCCTAACCAGTATAAAGCTAGTATAAAAGGCAGAATTTGACAAGTAATACTTTATACCTTAGTTTCACTTCACCTTCACTTTTCACCTGGTTGTTCATGCCCCACCGATGCCACCCACCCCTCAGTTTGAGAACCATTTATCTACCCTAAGAATCAAGACCACAGCTTGCTCACACCACTCCAACATAATGCATTAATGTAAACTGTAGAACAATGCTGCTAAGTAACCTTGTTATCCTTCACTGAACTGCATTAAATACTCAAATAGTATTTTCATACTATTTGAGTAACACAAAAATTATTATAATTCAATTTGTTTTTCTTCTCATTTCACAATATGAAATAACCAGATAACTGTTTAACAAGATAGCTGCAGATTCACTACAGTTAACATGTAACCCTTAAATTATCTTTTAAATTACTGCTATCTTGTGGCTGCAGTTGGCTATTGTCTCTGGGAGCGGGTTTGACTCCAGTTCCACTGAAATCTGTACCACCTGTTGTTTTGATGGGTGCATCCGTGTCCTGATAATAAAGGCTTGAGATTGTCAAGCTGAAGATGGGGTTATCGTCACTACTTGCCTTTCTATAAAAGTCACCACAAACCACTGCAATACCATACAATATCACACAATATAGGGTAAGATAAAGTGCCAAATAAGTGAGTTCATTAGTAGTCGGTTATTATTGATAAAGTGGCAGCGCACAGAAGTTTCTAATCCAGTCATTGTGTCATTCTATGACATTATAGAGTGACAGTGCACGATAGGGCATTTAATAAAGTGAATTTAATAATGTACTTAAAAGCATATAGGCACAGAGATGTTAGAATTCAGCAGATTTACAATTCTGGGGGGTAAAAAAAAACTGTTCCTGCATCATTTTCCATTTTCCATTGCATTGCTGAATGCAGTTTTTGGGTAAATGTCCTTGATGGCAGCTATCTAGGTGCCAATAGTGCGCAACTGGGCACACAGTTTTGGGTAAGTAAGGAGTATAAAACAGGTCTCAACACATAACCTGGGCGGGTACTTGTGCTCAGGGTCAAGGTGGAGGATGTTTGGTTGCCCAGCCCGACAGTTTGAGGTCTGCTGGTCAGAAAGTCCAGTATCCAAGTATCCAGTGTTTGCTAATAATATTACCTAAGGGAAGCCTGTATAAGCCTGTAAATAGAACTGGTCCCAGCACAGAACCCTGTGGAACTCCGTGACTGATTTTCATGTGTGAAGAAGACTCTATATTTAAGGGCACAAATTGGAATCTATCAGATAGATATGATTCATATCAGTGCAACGCATTTCCTTTAATCCCAATGGTGTGTTCTAATCTCTGTAGTAAAATGTTGTGATCAGTTGTATTGAATGTTGCACTGAGGTCTATCAGGACAAGCACAGAAACGAGTCCACTGTCAGAGGCCATAAGGAGATGACTCATATCCTTCACTAGTGCTTTGATGCCTTTCTGTGTTATGATGAACTCCAAGTCCTGGCTGAAACTCTTCAAATAAACCATTCCTGTCCAAATGGTCTAATACTCCAATCTGCTGCTTCAACCTGTTGGAGAACAGAAGCACACATGACAGAAACAAGGACAAAAACAAACAAAACAAAAAGGCAAACTTGTGCAATTAACAAAACAATCCCACATAAAAGTACACTTTTGTGTGCCTCAGAGAGAGGCTAAGCTCAGCTCAGTAGTTACCTTTTACACAGCTTGCGGCTTTAAGTCGATCACAGAACTGTAGACAACAACCTCATCACTCTCAGCATGTGATCTCTGGGCAAGTTTAAGAGATATGCACATGTGTAAAAGAGAATTTACTATAAATTCATTTCAGTATTCTTTCATTAACAGATTTAGATAAACAAATATTAATACCAAGAGGAATAACTCTAAAACTTCACAAACAACTTTGTGAACACACACATGTTAAACTGTTCTATTCTCAGAACACCAAAAAAAAAAAGAGAGAGAAAAAAACCACAATATTCCATAAATAATGTTTTATATTATTTAACTATGATGTATCCATCTTTAATGGTACGGTGTTCTTTTGCAGATAAAGGGACAGTACACATTGTGTTCTTGTATTCTTGTATATCTTAGACATCACTGCAGTTACAGTTACCTTGCTAACAGGTTTCCTCCTGTATTTCACAGTAGTGTATGCCACTTCCTCTTCAGTCTGTGATGAAAGAAAAAAAACCACAAGCAGATAAATAAAAATTGATCCATGTTTTACTTTTGCATTCAGGTTGCACATTCATGTACAATTACACTTATCCAAGCTTGTTAACATAGACAATATTCTATCAGTCGACATGTAATTTGAGTTTTTAATAAAACAAACATGGAAGGAATTAAATGTTAGTGCTTTACAATTCATGGAACCAAACAAATCGGTATTTGTAACTACAGGCATGCACAGTTAGGTTCCTGTCAGCACATCACATTTAGGAACTGAGAAACTGCATTTTCTTTTTTGAAAAAACACATGCTGTTGTAGTACATGCAGATACTACATCTTGAAAAATTAAGCAAGACCTTTCCTGAAAAAGATGTTGTCTAGATGGCAGCATATGTTGCTTCAAAACACCCATACCATCATAAATTATGGATTTTGAACTATGTGCTAAAAACAAACCAGTTGATCCCTCTAATCTTTAATCAAAAAGATGTGGTTTCTATAATTTTCAAAAAATGTTCTGATCGGTCAGACCGCAGGACAGTTTGCCAACTTAAATGAGTACAGGCCCAGAAAAGATGGCATAATTTCTTGATATCTGATATCTTCTTTTAGAGTTTCTATCATTTGTGGATGGAGCAATGAGTTGTATTTACTGAAAGTGGTTTTCATAGGTCTTCCTGAATTCATGCATTGATTTCAACTACAGAATTGTGTCTGTTATTAAAGTAGAGCTGCCTCAAGACATTGAGATCACAGCCATAGAGTGCTGGTTTTCATCCTTGTCCCTTGTGTAAAAAGATTTCTCTAGACTCTCTGAATCTTTAATTGATACAATAGATGATCAAATCTCCAAATTCTTTTCAGTTTTACATTGATAAACATTAAATTGCTGAACTATTTCTTTCAATAGTGAACCCTTCATTAGCTTAAATTTTGAAAGAATGCCTCTATTTAGAAAATGAGCACGTATTCTTCAAAAAACAAAATCATTTACCAGTTTTTAAGTGATTTGCAAATAATTGCAATATGATTTACATTTTACACCACATATAAAAAAAATTTTTGGAAACAAAGTTTGAATATCCTCTCCAGGTACTCTGGCTTCCTCCCACAGTCCAAAGACATGCAGTTAGTGGGATTCAGTTAATTGGTAATTCTAAATTGGCCATGAATGTGAGCGAATCTCACATTCACGTGGAGTTTAAGAAAGACAGACACCTACATGTTGCTACCTCTACCCAACTGAAGGAAGGTAATATTTACTCATATTTTATTTCAGGTAATTGTGCTTCCATTTCATCTTACTTTCATATGTAACAGGTAAAAAAAATGTGCAGACAGCTACAGTTACTAGTTACTATGAAGGTTAAGATCTTACATTTAACACATTACATGCTTATAAAACATTGTGCTATGGACTAATGTTCCCAACAGCAGTCTGAACAAGCTTCACCTGAACCAATCACACTAAGAGGCTGCTTGCACAGCAGTAATAATAATATAGCTGGTAATAATTTAAGTGATTTTGCTGATATAATTTTAAAATCATGTTAAACACTCAATGCTTGAGTAAAGTATCTGAATTTACTATATGTAAAACTATTAATAATGTGAAATAAAATGTATGAGCTTTGTGTGTCTCTTGAAACACAAAAAACAAATGACAATCATAGCAGCAACTTACAATCCTCCCTTTTCCTCAGAGCATTTTTTTTGTGAAGAATAAAGAGTCTTTCATTCTTACCACTGTTGTAGTTGATGATTCTGTGGCCTGTTCTGCAAGTAAAACAGTTTAAAAAAAAAAAATACATAAAAAAACAACATATCTACACTTCAGTTACAGATATTTCATACCATAATGTTTCTAAACTGAATTTATAAGAGCTCAGCAGAGCCTTACCGCATCTTTTCCACATGAGCCAGATGAACAAAGCAACCATAACCAGGAAGATTAACAAACTCAAAGGGATGATGAAGCTGTGTGGGTAAACAGAAGCACAAAAGCAGAAATGTTAAAAAGTCAAATGAGTGTAGAGAGTAACACTCCTACAATATCATTGTGTTGGATACCTCGAATTCTGCTAAAAGCTCCCTCCCAGTGTACTTTAAAGTCCTATCTGCAGTTGTCTTTTAATTTCCTTGAACTTTAAATATAAATTGAATGAAAAAACTAAATAAATAAATGCAAACTGAACTACAGTAGTTGGTGACTCGGGTTTTTATGGAGAGGCAAAAGCAAAGGAATTGGATGTTCTGAAAAACAAAACGAGAATTATAACAGAATTATAACAGAAAGTGGCACAATGATCATTTTATCGTGATTATCTTGTTTTAGTAATCCATGGAAGTGAAAATGGCAGCTGTAATAAAAATTAGATTAATTGCACAGCCATATTGTCACACATTGCTTTCTGGACTGTACCACACAGCAGGGCATGTCATTTGTTAGATATTTCCATTAATAACGCACCAAAAGGCACCAACAGCGTAATTACAGTAGAGAGGTCCAGTTCAGTGATTGAAATTGGCAGCAGTGAGTTCTAGCAGTGCTGAAGTTGGAAGAAAGGTTGTTGAGGGTGCTGCACCACCCACTGGAGGGTGGTAGAGGACCTGAAGGTCCAACTACAAATCAAGCCTATTAAAATTTTTAATCTAATCTTGTCCTTTGTTTCTATTAAATGATATTTTAATTTCAGTAAGTGTTTAATAGTGAATTTTAGTTTGCTTATGTTTAGTTTACAACTTTGACCACAGTGTGGTTACCACAGCTGTTGTAAACAAGTGCACAACAACAACAAAAATGACTGGACAAAAGCAACTTTTAATGAATCCATCAAAACCAGCCAAAACTAGCAGATCACCAGAATCAATACGTAACTGCAGCAGAACACATAATGATACCCCAAGTTAGCTATTGTTTATCAAGCTAGCAATTAGATATATGCTACATGATCAAAAGGTTCATCGGTGGGAATCCTGAGTGCTTCAACACTTTTGGAGTAACAATTTTTTTATGCACTGTCACCATGCAGTGGGCAGAAATGCTCACGGGCGTATTATTAACCGATATTTGTTGATCCAGTGTGCTTACTTTGCCTGTAAATACTAAAACTATCAGTTGATGCTCTTATTGGGATATTTTTTAAAATCAGGCTTTCGTAACAACTCACACATATAGTGTCTTCCCCACAGCAGACACCATGAGAAACATGTTCCCGCAGCTATTGGTCCTAATGTCATGTTTCCCACTATCAAAATACTAAGTAAGGAATGCTACTGTGGTTAAATATTTCTAACATTATGACAGATTTCCGGTTGTAGTCTCAGACTTAGGAGGCTATAATGCAAAAAACAGACAAACATTAGTGTTACCAACTGATTTTAGTTACAGCACTTAAATCATGTCCACAAAGATACACAGGTTGATAGAATTATTTATTTATTTATTTCAACCATAACAGAGCCAAATTACTCAACATTCTGTTCATAAATGTGAAGGCTGCAAACCTGTGGTATCCACTGTTAACTCTGGTGGATTCTTCCCTTTCAGTGAGAGAAGTGTCATTCAGAGGTTCAGAAGTGGGTGAGAAAGTGCCAAACTGGCTGATTGCTGCAAACAGAAATAAAATGTCTCCAGTCATATCACAATATTGAGTTAATATTACTTCTATATTAGTGGATACATTTACAAATGATTGCACATAGCAGATTGAGTGACTGACTTTCAATGATTTCATTTGATGATATATCTATATACAATCATGTGAAAAAGACAGTATTCACAGGATTCTATGCAGTACACCCTATGATTTGATAGCTTGTAGAACCATCTTTAGCAGCAATAATTTGAAGTAACTGTTTTCTGTATGACTTCATCAGTCTCTTGCATCACTGTGGAGGAATTTTCACCCACTCTTTTTTACACCATTGCATCAGTTCAGTGAGGTTTGCAGGCATTCAATTATGCATGTCTTTCTTAGGGTCCCGCCAATCATTTCAGTTGAGTTGATGTCTGGACTTTGACTGGACCATTGCAACACCTCGATTCTTCTCTATTTCAACCATTCTGTCGTAGATTTGCTGCTGTGCTTGGGATCCTTGTCCTGTTGCATGACCCAATTTCAGACAAGCTTTAGCTGTGGGAGAGATGGCCTCACATTTGACTCTTGAGTTCATGGTCAACTCACGACTGCAAGGTGACCAGGTCCTATGGCTGCTGACAGGTATGAGGTGTTTGTGTTGATATGCTGTGTTTGGTTTTCACCAAATGTGGTGCTGTGCATTCTGGCCAAACACCTCCACTTTGGTCTCATCTGTCCAAAGGACATTGTTCCAGAAGTCTTGTGATTTGGTCAGATGCAGCTTTGCAGACCTAAGCCATGCTGCGATGTTCTTTTTAAAAAGAAGAGGCTTTCTCCTGGCAACCCTTTGAAACAAGCCATACTTGTTCAGTTTTTTCTAATTGTACTTTCACAAAAAAATAACATTTAACATGCTAACTGGGAGATGTAGCTCCCAGTTAGCATGTTAACTGTAGAGCCTGAGTTGTAGCTCTGTAGTTTCTCTGAGCATTGCATGGTCTGACCCTGGGGTGAATTTGCTGGGACACCCACTCCTGGGAAGATTGTGACATTGTGTTAACACACAACTGCCAAAACATCTGCTTTTATAGAGATGGTCACACTTGCTGATGATCACGTAATCATTTGATTAACAGCACCTGGCTGCTACTTACCCTCTTAATTAAGAGGGTAAGTAGTGAGGGTGTACTTAGTTTTTCACAGGACTGCACAGAGTACTGTGAAAACTTTCTGTTTCACATGACTGCATAATGGTAAGTACTGTGCTACTTACTTGTGCTACGTCTCTGTTTAACAGTTACATAAACTGGCATCTGCAGGTCTCCTTTGGCACAGAAATACCAGCCACTGTTTTCCATCCTCAGTCCTCTCATAGTCACAGAGAAAACACTGTTACTTTCAGTAATGGTCACTCTTGTTCCATCTATTGATCCAGACGGCTCCTGCACACAGGACCCTCCCAGCCTGCACCACTCAGATTTTCCAGAGTACTGATAGCTACAGTTGATGGTTAAATTTTCTCCAATAAATCCTGTCATCTCCTGATGATCCACGTAGAGTTGTGGCATGCCTTGAGGAAAAACACAGAAACTGCTTCAACTAATTCAGATTTATTCTAACTGTTCTTAACATTCAGAGTAATTGTAAGTATCAGAAAATGCATCCAGATTATTAAACTGTCACAAGATTTGAAATGTGATCAAAGATAGTTAAAGACTTCTTACCTGTGGTGACTGAAACCTGAAAACCCTTCCCTAAATCGAGCCTGTGATCTCTCTCGACAATACACCAGTAATAACTGTCCCCCTCCATCAGACCATTAATCTTCACAGTGAACACTTCTTTATGTTTTTCATCGCTGATCAAAAACTTTCCTGAACTTTGCTTTGTTTCATTTGTTTTAACTGCATAAGTGCAGGAACTCCAACTATATCCTTCACACAGGTATTTCACATGGTTTTTATACTTGGACTCATAGAGACATGGGATAGAGACGGAGCCTCCAGCCTTCACTGACACCTTACTGACTGTAGTTATGCTGTGGATTCCTGCAACAAGAAA